>JAUELK010092009.1:0-21927 GCA_031471215.1 Gastropteron pacificum
AATGCTAAGGTAGAAATTCACTCAAATACAGATATAGGCCTAATGTGTAACAAAAATGTATTCAAACATCAAATTGACTCTAATTCTAATATATCATGATTTTACTGACTGTTGGATGTGATGCGAAGTAAGCGGACATGATAATAATATAGTTCGAAAGGTCATGTGGTTTTTATGCTCTTCATCGTACAAAATTGAAGTTTATTTTTTAAAGGATGAAGTCCACACAAATATAAAGTGTAAACAAATTCAGACATCAATTTTACTGTTGGATGTGATGCAGACATTTTTCGTTCCCTTGCCCTTAGCCTGATCTTATTCCCAAACTTCATTGTGTGCTAAACAATAGTTTATTAGTAGAGAGATCATCATGCATTGTTTTTATAATAGTTGTGCCGAAGGGACATGAAAATGGAAAAGCGAACAGATTCTCCTTGATTTGGAACTATTGAGCATTGTCTGTCAAGATTTGAATTCACTTTGATTGAATAATGACTTCAATCCATTTCTAGCGCGAACAAAACAACTTACGTTCTGTTTAGTTTGTAATTCCTGTGAATCTATCAGCACTTACTTTTTGGACATGGCGACATGGCTCATTACTCATCACAACCGACAGAACACTATCGAGCTCATGCTTAAAGTAGGATTTGCGTATACATATTTAATCTATACTGTTACATATGCCTTTTTTCATGTGCTTTTAGGCTAAACTAAAGATAATTGCAGTTTTCTTAGTATGAAATGCAATCCACCACTTCACTGTGGTATCTTCAAACTGACACATTTTCGTTTTTCAAATACGATATATTTAAAAACACATACAAAACAAGAGCACAGTATAGTCCTCAATATAAATATAATGCTTATTATGCGCCCAAGTTGTCCTGTCTAAGTCGTTCGCAAGATGTGCTGACTGTATGGTAAGTGTTAGCCAGAGAGAGCAATTCTATTATAATATTGGTTGATTGACCACAACTTTCTCCTTAATCATTCAAGGGCTGCCCCACAACCCCCTCAGGCAGGGCCTGGTGGGCCCCCGTAAGTACTCTGATGGCCCTTACTCAGTCTACATTGTGTCATTATTATTGTCTTTACTTTTGTATGTGTTTGTATCACATGAGAACATATTGTGTGGTGATTCTCTACCACAAAACTCTGTATGGGGAAGATTTACTGCTAGCGTTACTACTAAAACATACAGTATGTCTCCGAAAAAAAAGTTCATTTTAAAATTTGCTGGGTGGATTAAGAATAAATTTGAATTGAAACAGGTATCAAATCAAAGGTAAATTTCCGGAAATGTATTCAGAACCAATAATTGTGACCATGTTTGTTTTCTAAAATAACACCAGCGACTTGATGCAAACCCGTTGTAGACTTGAATATTATCAATGTAGAAACAGACTAAAAGTGTCTACTGCACCAGCAGGCATTTACATTGATCTAAACACTGTATACTGGATTTTGATTTAAACTCAATTTACATAGCACTTTTATGAACATTACATTGAAAACAAAGTTGGATTTGGTTTTAGTAAAACGAGACAACTACATGTAGCTATCGTATTAACAATAGGCTGAATAAGCCATGGAGTATTTTAGGGGCGGTTGATCACATGGGGAGCTGTTCGTTTGAATTCAGTCCTATGTTTCAAATTGTGTGCTTTTTGTTTATAAAGAATACAATACAATATAATGCTGAAAACAAAAACTGAAAATAGAAATCCAGAGAACGTAGAGATGACAGATCAAACCAGTCACAGAATTAGTCTCAATACTCTATAGTCTGTTGATGTTATAATGACAATCAATGTTACAAATGTCTCTACATTTTCACATTTTTCACAATTTTTTATCTTTACATGTCATTTACATGTATATTTCATCATTGAGAAAGGTGCGAAACAGATACTTAATTTAACACTTTTAAAAGTGACCATCTTCTTTCGCATATTTTTGTTCAGTGTTTGGAAATACACAAAATGAATCTCCATAGTAGCTGCTGTAGCTTTGTATTGGCACCAACCTCATCTTAGTCCCTGCCATCCCCAAGAAATTGCAAATTGAAAAACAAACTTTTTACTGAGACATATGTTCTGTACTTGTTTTTCTCTTCATGTCATGGAAATTACTTGAATCATATTTGCAGGTTTAAGTTTTAAAAAAGAGGATGCTGTAAACAGTTTAAATCAGGATATGAAATGAACAGTAAACCTTACCCATACACTTATTCATTTTCCTCAATGTTTTCTGTTGTTTTTAATTCTTTCCTATCATGATGTCGGTGTGACTCCGGGCGTCTGGTTCTCCTCTCTTGCCATCGTCATTGTCCATTTCTTGAAAACTTCTATGTTATTGAATGATATTGTCCATTGCCTTTTCTAGCTCCTACAGAATTCCCAAGCCTACTCTTGGATCCATACAATCTAAAACTAAAATGAGAGATAGAATGGCACACATTTTTTTTTTTGGGGGGGGGGGATTATTCATGTTTATTTGTTTTCAACATTTCTAATCTTATATTCAGGATCCATGAGTAGTTAGTTAGATTTATGATTGAACTAGGCAACTTTGAAAGAAAGCGATTTTACAATGGTTTTGACGTGGTTGGACATGGTTGACTATTATATTAAAAAAAAAAAGTACAATATCATATCACCCTGTGCACATTAGTTGTACAGTGGAAACGTACATCAGTCAGTTATAACAGTTACCATTCTCATGCTTTTTCATTTTACGTGTCATATCTATTATTTTGCCTTTGAATGCTCACAAAGTTTATTTTCCTTCAAATTTGCAGACAAAAGAACACAATTTTTGTGTGTGCACATTTTGTGTGAAATCTTGCATGCATTGTAGTGTGTGCCTGTATTTATCAGTCAACATCCAATGTTGTGCATCTTATTATCATGTATTACAGTGACAGGTGCTTCAGATGCATGCTTCTTGAACCCTTTCTAATCTTCATTGAAGTTTCAATTCAGGAAAACAAAATGCCTTTCTAAACAGCTTCCTTTGTCGCTTTGTCTCATTTCCTTTAGGGCACATCCAGTGTCGTGAGTAGTTTGTGCAAAAGTACATGTTGACCTGAACAAATCAGTCAAACACAATATCTTGTACCTTCTTTTTCTTACAACAGTTAAATGGCGTCCTACAGGTTTTCTTACTAATAGTGTTGGTTTTTTTTTTCTCCTGCTCATTTCTGATAAATGCTGTTCTAATACACAAACATAATATCCTCACACAGCTTGATCAGAAACTTCGGTAAAGCCTTAAATTAAAAAAAAAAAAAAATTACTTAAAATTAAAAGTATGAAAATGCACTCTGTTTCACAATGTCCCTATTGTCAGTGTCCTCACTTACAAAAGTAAAACTCTTGTTCTTTGCAAAGTATACACAGGGTCTCCACCAGGTCAGGAATTTTGTGATGGGTCGAGAAAACCCCTGAAATGCCTAACATTTTCATGGTGTGTTGTGAAAAATAGTCTTATCCACAATAAGTGATATTAGCAATAGTTATAATCTGTTGTTTGAAGACTACACTTCAAAATGTGCAGGTGCAAATTTCAGTTTGACATTTTATCATTGATTTATAGCCATTTTGGATAATTCTTGATGCTAGACGGCATTATTTTCGCCGCAAATTGGGATCTTCACTTCAGAAAAAATGTTGGCGTCTTGAGAAAAAATGTCATGGATTTGGTGGGGACCCTGTACACACCGAAATGAAGACATGCAATAGGTATAAATATATAAGATCCTTTCTTTGTGGCTGTTGTACAAATAGTAGGTAGGATTAACGGCTTGTTGAACACTAGGCTACCTTCCTCCACATGAATTTTGAAAAGTGTACACTCATTGTACTGTGCTATGTAGCGTCTACATGAAAGCTTTTTTTTCTCCTTCTGTAAACCTTGCTTACAGTGTATATCATCTTTGGGTATTCAGAATACAAATACTACATACAACTTATGGTTCAACCAAAGTGTTGTTTTTAAAAAAAAATAATTTTGTGGAGTAATGTTGTTTGCATGTCATGTACTCATTTGCATTGAGATTTTGCTCTTTTTTTTCCTTCTGATGAGCAACAGGTGTGGGGTATTTGTAATCAGGAATGTTTTTTATATCATCATTCATTGATTTTCACTTTGACTCTTTAGCTTTTTAAATACTTTTTTGTTGTTGACATTTTAGAATGGTTTAAGTGATTGAGACTTGAAACCATGATTGTTTCATCTTCCTAATCTGTTTTTGGCTTCATTGTATAATCCTTTGTTTTGGAGAACTGCAAAAAAAAATTTGTTGTTTTGTTTTGCCTTTTGGTATAATCACTATCAAACTTGCTCTCAAACATGGAACAAATGTGTCACCTTTTATTTACATTCAACTCTGTTTACACTCTGTCTCCTGGGCATTGTCTTGTGAAAGTGTTTTTTTGCAATCTTCATTGTTCTTGTGGTTCCAAAAAGTTATTTCATTTGAGTGAAAGATCTTGCAGTTTTCTCATTGGCAATAAATCCTGTGTGACTCTCTGAACAAACGTCGAGGATAACCACATAGTGGTGTTATAGTTATAATAGTATTCATTCATGCACCTGAAACTAGAATTTTGTTTGCTTCATCTTTTGTTGAAATTTATTTCATTGAAAAGTCGGTCTTCAAGCTAAACTCTGTTTTATACATATTATCACACAAAACTGTTTAAATTGAAGCGATTAGGCACAGCTGTTGGGATTTCCTTATACTTGAGCACCAGTTCATGCTAGCATATAATTGCATTTTGGGGTGTATCCATGAGCTCTTGTCTCTAGCACATCAATTTCGAAGATGTAAACTGTCTTGGGTACATTGTTGACATTTTGTGTATGTGTGTGGTTATATGTGGTTTTTTTCTCTTTATGTTTATGGGTGGGAGTTTGGACTATATTGGTCTGACAGCTTTGTGTACCTCACTCTGTCATCATTTGCCAACACTGTAATTAGTTAGATGATCCTTCCTCTGGTTTTAGCATGAGCTGGATGAATTTTACTCCAATACAATGAAAAAGACTTTTATAGACTGGAATCTTTTCAGTTAGATTTTTGTTTGTTGGACAATGTGTAGCAAACAGCCTTGACCTGAACTGAAATGTTTTTGTCATTGTTTTTAATTTTTTTCTACGATGCATGCATACTTTGTCTCAAATTTTAAACTGGACGACTCTGGTGAATGTACTTCCACTTGCTTCCAGTGTTACAGACTTTATAGTTTGCTACGGTATGATGGTAGCATTGGTTGGTAGACTTGTATTATGAACACATTATCCAAGCACCAGATTTTTGAAGATTCAGACTGTAGATGCTTTGTAAGAAGAGCTGGCTTATAGTAGGGCCTTTACGTAGGTTTTTTTTTCACCATTTACTAACTAGTGGTTCTCACTGTAATCATTGTAAACATTTTTGTGTCCATTTCAGGTCAGCTGGTCCTGGCGGCCCCCAAGGCCAAGGAGCCATGCAGCCTCCGAAGGAACAAAGCAAGCGGCTTCAGCAAACACAGGCCCAGGTGGATGAGGTGAGTCACCATATGCTACAGAGATGACCATTTGTCTGTGCCACATAGAAACTGAAACATGGCCCTCATTTTGTAGTAAGAACAACTTTCACGAAGCATCGACAACAACAAAAGCCAGCAATAGTAGTATATTACTAATCATTACATATGTAGAAAAGGGGGGAAATGGAATTATGCCGATGGATCATGAAAAAGCTCAGTACGGATTTTGTTGTTGAGTCTGCATCTTCAGTCCTCTTTTAGTTAAGTATTTAACTTACTTGTAGTAGAACAAAGGGCTGCAAACATGCTAATTATTATTATGTAATTAGTGACATACGTCCAACCGTAAAGAAATGTAGTATTTCAGACTTCAGTCCCTTGTTAGAAAGAATGTCTCATGAGATGCAGAGAAGTCCAACCAGTAAAATCTAACTTTTTCATTTCTCAATGACTTTTTGCTTCACATCTTTTAATTTTTTGTCTTGTGCTCATCAGCTAATACATTATATTCATTCTTGCATGCCTTTGTCTTCAACAGGTTGTGGATATTATGCGTGTAAATGTAGAAAAGGTCTTAGATCGTGATCAGAAAATTTCACAGCTTGATGACAGAGCAGGTAAGTGTGAGTTTTCTACTTTGCAATGTGGGGGGGGGGGGGGGGGGCCCGCTTTTAATTTAAAATAATAATCGCAGCATTATATTCTTTTTTGGAACGCTTTTGATTCTTGTAAACAAATTAGAAAAAATAATGGTGCCAACAAAAAAATCATGATTGAGAATATGAATTATCTATTGCATCATTGTGGCAAGTCTGATTTTTAGGAAATTGACTTTTATAAATGAGTCAGTACATACTTACCAGAGTGTCATTCACAATGTTTTATTACTTTTTCCACAGAGGCCCTTCAAGCTGGAGCATCTCAATTTGAAGCCAGTGCAGGCAAACTCAAACGGAAATACTGGTGGAAAAACTGCAAGGTCAGTTACGTCAAATGTAAACTAATATGTGCTTTACTTTGATAGGTTTTGTTCTTGCAACACAGCATTTGGACATAAACTTATAAAGTAGCCGAATGGTTAACACATTAGGTTAATGCGTGATGTCCCCTGCGGGCGACTCAAAGAGTTGGGGGATTCTAAACATGGGTCGTGTGAGCAGTTTATATGGCTGTTCATCTTCGTCCTATCGGAGACTTTTTTTTTTTGCAATTCAGTTTATGAAGCCTTTATTTAAGTCTTGTGTAGGACTTAAGGCATTGTGATCTCTGCGTGAGCAGATGAAAGGAGGAGACTCTTTTTGATAAGTAAAACCAAAACTAAGGTGTTGTACATGCCAATTACCTTGATTAGTTTGTGGAGGAAGAGGGGGTACTTGGTCCCTGTTGTTTGACACTGCATAATTAAAGGGAAAATGTATGACACTTTAACTTTAACAGAAAACAGGTTTTGGTTTCAGGGAGTTGAGTTGACTAAACATCTGATCATGTACTTTTTCAGGGTCCTTTACTTTTAAACATGATTTGTCATTCCTAGTGGAAACTTCTTATGATCTGTTTTTGTGTGGTTTTTTTTTTTTTTACATATATGAATATTTATATAGATCAACTAGCATGTTGTGATTATAAGAAAAAGAACATCTTTTTTTTTGGTGCTGATCATGTTAATCTCACAGTTAATTATTGAATGAAGAGAGCAACAAGAAGAACAAATGGAGCATCAATTATAAAACCATCGACTGCAGCTGCAAAGCATGGAGCTTTCTTTGTTCTGACTACACAAAGTTATCAGAAGAATTGTCTAGCATCTATCATGGTTGATGTGAGTGTGACAATCAAGCAGTACCAAGTGCTTCTCTTCTTTTTTTTGCGACAAGAAGCTCGAGGGGACAAAAATACAATGATAGGACTGCTTTTGTGTCGGCGGTCTTCAATAATCTAAATCTGTTAGTAAATTCATGCACCTGCATGCTTAATTAATTTCTGTGGCCTGAAACATCTTCCTCCTCCTACTTATTCTACGATTATTATTATTTATTATACCCATCATTACCATGCCATTTGCAATCCCTTTGTGACCCATTTCCAGATGATGTTGATCCTAGGGGCAATCATTGGCGTCATTGTCATTATCATTATTGGTGAGCGTGGGGCTCCACAGCCCTGGCCCAGAGCCCCCTACAGCATTTGTCGTCGTCACCCGTAGACTTGTCGTTGATGCTCTCTCACACATTACTATATACTGCTTTCTAACAGTGTTCATATGTTGTTGTAGTAGTAGTAGTAGATGTGCTCATCTTTGTTTTCAGTTCTAGTTTTGTGCCTAACGGTGTTTGCATGCACAACAGGCCGTTTCCCTGCAGAGTACATGTTATATTGAAACAATATTTCCATCAAACAAGCATTACTAATACTATACTATTATTATCTATCATCATAATCATAATATGTTTTCTCGGGGAGTCGGCCTGTCGTCTTGTGTTCATATTTCTTCTTTCAGACTTTCTGTAATAGTGTGTTGTTCATTTTTGTGTATTCCAGCAGTGAGGTCTTTATTCAAACATTTATCAATGAATGAGGCAATTCCTTAAAATTGTAGATGAAAAAATGGTTCATCGGTTAAGTACATGCCTCATTTTAAAGACAGTACTACTGTGTTCATGGATGCTCATTTTGTTTGTTTGACAACAGCAAAATGCTGAATAGATAAAAGAATGAAGGGATTTTAGGTTATTTAATTGAAAAAAACAAACAAAAACCAGACCATAAAGAATAGAATGAATTCTTTGAATAAATGGAATGAAAATAAAATGAACATGTTCTATTCATTGGGTACAATGTTCATCATCTTCACTCATATCAGCGGGCATTTAAGGGGAGAACGTAAGTGGGCTTTGATATAGGAAAGATTTGGTACCAGGCTAATATTGTGAGCAGTTAGATGAATTGGGTCAATATGCGGTGGGCATTTATGCAGAGACCACTGTACTACTAACACAAATACGATGGTAGCATGCCACTGAGAGAGTTGAGAATGACTTCACGGGCAGACAGACAAGACCTCACTGATGGGATACTTGACATGAGTGTATTCAATGTAACCTCTATCTAACCCTCTATATAATATCTGCTTGTTATGTTTCTCATCTACTCACCACAGTAGTTGTTGTGTGCAGTTGTCGGTTGTTCTTTTTTTTTGTTTGTTTTGTTATTTTCTCTCACTCTCGACTTGTAACCTGATGTTGTGACCTCCCCAACTATTTCCTTCACAGATGTGGCTCATTCTCATAGCTGTCCTTATTGTTCTTATCATTATTATTGTGGGTGAGTATGCAGTCTCTACTGTTAATGGTGGTAGGGAATGGAAGGGTATCTGGGTGCACTGACACACTTAGTAAGTGAAAATGCGGGTATTTTAAGGAAAAGGCAGGTGTTGAGGAAAAAACACAGGTATTTGGAAGGAAAATCTTGGAACATTGATCCAATTGATTCTTTGGGTATTTAGTAGGACATTTAAAAAAACAGAATTTCCATATATTTCAAATTCCCATGGATTTTGTGCATATCAGCATGCATGTTTAGTTATCTACCCTCTTTCTCATTAAGATGTTTTTTTTAAAGACCAAAGTTAAACCCCATCCTTGTTTATGAGTTTAACTAGGTGCTGAAACAGTTTTAATACAAGCCATGTAGATACACACATTTAATTATTTTTCTTAATTTATAAAGTTTAAGAGACTTTTGTATAATGATTATTTTAAAAGGACATTGTTAGCTTTTCAACAAAAAGATAAGAAAGAAAAGTGCTTTCCTAGGGTTTATGAACAAAAATCGTTATAAGTATAAGTTCAGAGTTGACCAATACAAAGGCACAATAATAAAGAGACTGCTCCTCTCTTTTCAGTTTGTCTTTTGCATTTGTTGGTCACCTGTGCTCGGGATTCAAATTGATTGGTCCTGTGCATAGTGTTCCATTCTTTCTACCTCCAGTATTGGCAAACAATTCTTCCTTTCCTGCTCCATCTGGTTATGATTTTGAGGCAAATTCCCTTTCCAGTGACTGTCGTAGTTGAGATTATTTCCGTAGCTCTTCTGTAGCGTTTTTGTTGTTGTTATTCTCTTTTTAATTGAAACTTTTGTTTTTTGGTGTTATGGTCTACATTAAGTACACTGTGCTCCGATATTGTGGTTGTTTGGTGAAAAATGTGAATAGAAAGAATAGGAATGAAAGAAATACTCTCTAGCATGGTTTATTATTATTATGTTAAGTCCAAGAGCTTAGTGATAAAACTTATGAATGTTGCAATATTCTAGAATTGGTTTGTGTTAACTCATCAACTTTGATGCTATCAATAGAACTAAAATGCAATGTTCTTAAAATTGTTTTTTTCTCTTTAGTAAAGTAGTATTTCCACTGTATTCTCTTCCACTAGAACACTGAACTGTCCTGCCAGTGGTCTCTTTCAATACTTTCATTATTCTTTCAGACAGTCACTACCCTTTGCTTCTTCTACTTCTACTCTTGCATGAACTTTTGTTTCGAGTAATAGTATTAGATTAATGTAGAAATCATGTAGACTGCTGTTCAATGTGTCATAGTCTTTTGTGAACATGCTTCGAAAGGCAGAGGCCATATTTCTTGAGAGCCATCAAAGTGTTTCTGTCTTTTGGTCTTTTTGTGTACTAATACTAATAACTAATAGTAGACTTGAACAAAACTGGTGCCACAGTTGTATGCAAGTGAAGTCAGTAAACCCCTTGCTTGGTCTCCAAGATGTTTAAAAAAAAACTCTTAATAGAGGGGGGAGGCAATACTTTGATTGATAAACATCCTTTGTTGTGTGTGTGCTAAGATGGCACATTAATTGTAGAGAACATATCATCTAGGAGGATATATTTGATTAACTGTTTTAGTTGTTTAAACTGTTGGCTGCGCTTCAACCAAAGTCAGCATTTATTAGTTTTGTCGTGGCATGAATAATTCTTTCTTGTTTGACTACTGGTCAATCTCATGTTTCTTGTTAAGTATTAGATAATCTTTAATATGTCAATATTAGACAGAAACTTACATGGTTAATTTGAACCATCTTTGACACCGTGGTAAGTCGATAGTGTAATCAGACTTAAATTAAAAAAACAACAACAATGAAGTGTTCATTATGTCAGTTGGTTCTAATATATTAAGATCAAATACTGAGCTCAAAATGAACATTTATTTCCTTAGATATCAAGATCGATTACCTCTTCTTATGAGTCATGCTATGTTAATAACAGACATTGTTTGATTACCGTTACATGTATTAAATTGTATTACTGATAATTAATTTGTTTCCTTTTCTTTGCTTTCTTTCTTTTTTCTAGAGCTTGTATAAACTATGTGAATTTTTTCCCCCACCAAGATTTGAAATGACTGCAATGTTGAAGCTTTTCCTGTGTTCTCGTCTAGAGACATAAGTCTGTTGCTTTAAAAAGATTATGTCGGAAAAGCACAATAGTCTGTTACTGTTAAGGGAAATGGCTACTTTGTATTGTTAGATGTTAGCTGACGGTCCGCCATACTAATTACGTGTCCCTTCCACCATCACCCCCTCCCCCCCCCACCTTAAAAACCCGCAATGTATCGCTGCTGGTTACAGTATGGGCGACACAAGGCTAATGGTGAATAAGCAAATTACATATATATCTCTTTGTTCCTTGCTGGTTCTTATAATTTCTAACCTTGTTTTCTTTTGATTGTAGCCGCTTTGATGGTCACTGTGTAGCTTTAAGGCCAAACCCCTTACACCTGAAGCACTTATAACTGTCAACATTTTTGCACTCACTGTAGTGTCTTCTTCTTGAATTCACGTCCCTAACAGCTTTTCCTGTTTTCATCATCTAGTATCTTCTGATATTGGACCAACTGCTTTAACTGAATTAACCTGTGTATAGAAATTAACATTTGTTTGCATCTCTTGACATGTATAACAAACATTCGAAAAAAAAACTTTATTTGTGTCCCCTCTTCGCAATGACAAACTACGTTGATGATATTAATAGGCTCTCCATGTTATATAGTATCTGTGATGATAATTCTTCATGTATTGGGAGTGCCTTCTGCTCAATACTCAGCTCACTCCTGGCTTAGCTTCTTTGTCAGTTCATTCTGCGCTGTGTCTCGTCAACTTTCCTGTCATTACATTATTATTTGACTTGATGACAAGTATTGTGAGCTGCCTCACTCATCTCTTGAAAAGTCAGTTTTTCACTGTTTGTCAGAAAACCAGTTCTGCATTGGCTTTTTAGTGTTCATACAGTAATTTGCTTTCCTGTGAATATGTGGATGTGGACATACTATTTTCAACTTTTTACATTAAATTGTTTTTCTTATTGACTAATATTTATTTTCATAATCAATGGTGCATGGTTTAGTTTTCTTTGTGTCTGTTTTTTTCTCAAGTTAGTATAATTGATTTTTTTCCTCTTCTTTTGATTCATCGTAATGGTTGTTGATTTCTAAAGCGCTCTCTTTCACATCGTTTACGGGATTTGTCATTTCATAGGCATTATTTTGTTTGTTTCCTTGTTTGATGATAGAATTTTTAAATTAAATAAAACAAACAAACCTGTTATATCTTTGTTATATCCGGAAATTGAAAAAAAAAACCTACAGGTCTATTCAATTTCTTTTTCCAAGTCTCATTCATTGAGCACTTTGGTCCCAGTTGTGTATTTTGTATTCTTGAGTATTGTGACGTGCTGTAGAACTGTACATATATCATTAGGGCAGACTGTTGGGTGTGTTGTCTGGCCTGGAGACATTTGTAGGAAAGTACCAGTGTCTCTGAATCTCCAGCATAGTATACTCTGGGTTGTTGTTGATAGGATTAGTTGGGATGATCTACTCGAGGCAGCTGTGTTTTTGCTACTTTTGCTTCTAGTTAGTGCAGTTTCCCTATCATTCAGTTGATTTTCCCTTGAAAGGGAAAGGTTCAAAGGAGTTTGGTCTGCACCTATCATTGAGAACAAAGAAGAAGAAACTGTATTTTTTTTTCTTTCCTTGTCTTTTTCTGAAAGAAGACTGCACATGTTGTTTCTCAACACCACAGATTTGACTTTGTTTCACAATATGCACATCCAAACATTTTGTTTAAAAAAAAAAAAAAAAAATATTTGACATACATTTTTTCTTCCTCCAAACATCAAACTTTTGACAAGAGCTCAGTACTTTATCACAAGTGTCATTGGTACACCTTAGAAGCAGTTTTATTAGAATTTAGCTCCATACTCCCTGTCTAGTTGGGTGTATAGAGTGTACTACACCTCGTGAGGTATGTGTGTACATGGGATGAATTAAGTCAAAGTGACATATTTTTCATGCAACGTACACATGGATTTACGCCATTTCTATTCCTTTTATACTAGCTTGCGACTAGGCACTGAAGATACAAAATGTTAATGGTGGCGTGGCTTCTTTTGCATAGATAGTTTTTTTTTTTGGTTGGTTTAAAAACAAAAAAAATTATTTCTCAAATGAGGCAGAGATACATTTTTCAAACAAATGAATGAAAATACATCTTTGCATGTGTGCTTTTTCTAGCCACTAACATTTTTTTTGTCTGAGACTGTTAAACTTTGGGACTTTTGGGTCAATTTTCTCTAAATAAAAAGAAATGTAATATGAAAACAAGTATTTTATTGTCACAGGGTGGGCATATTATTGCTGAATCAGAAATTAAAAATGAAAAAAAAAAAAGAAAGATTCATATCCTTTGGATTTCTTTTCCACACATTGTTTCTAAACATTTCTTCATTGGTCTTTCCCTAAATTTTGTAACTCTCTTATGGTATGATGTCCCCTTTCATAGCAGTATCTACAACTCTGCATCAGAAATTTTGATTCTTGTTTTCTTTAACTTACACACTTTTCTTTTATGGTGATGAAAATTATGTGAAATTAAGAAAAACCCATGGATTTTCAAATCTTGGCAATGCCTATAATGTAACAAAATTATATTGAGCACGATCCAATAATAATCCCATGTAAAGATATCTATTTTGATATTAATAGAAGCTTGTTGAATGAAAATTTGACACAGAAAATTAAATATCTGTATGGATTTTTGTGTGAGTGTGTCAATGTTTGTCACATTGAGCAATGCCTGCCATCATGTGGTTTTTAAAAGTACCTTTTAACATTGAGATGAAGATAGGCAGACCATGAGCTAGTTTTAGAAGGCTAGCAGAGGATTATTGCACAGCAGTTGATGCCCGTTTTGTTTTGAGATTAGAACTAATCCTATTATAATCTATCTTCAACAATGCAACCTCAAACGTTAAGTGCTGTATTTTTGTCAAAATAATGGCACTGTTTGAAGTCTCTAATGAAATATAAGAGGTGAGGTGAACATTAAGAAAAACAAAATATTTTTAACAAATAAATAATTTTAATTATGGAAAAAAGATCTTTTGGGTAAATGAAACATTTATTCACAGTTTTACTTGAAAAATTTGAATCAAATGAACTGTAGTTGTAATAGAATGTTTTTAAGCCTCATTCCTTCTTAACTTATGATATTACAATCTTACTTATAAACATATATAATATGGTTTGTTAGTTTTTTTGTGTGTTTTTCTTTCATTTCTATATTTTCCACTTATCCGTTAATATGTCTCAGTCTCAATTTTTAAAAAGAAGTGCGTCATACCTATTTTACAGTTATTTGACAATTTTATCACTGTGCTAAGTGGTCTCACTTGATATTGTAGCACTCATGGCTATTCAAAGATCATGCTGTTTAATTACATTTATTCTAATTATTATATCCTTTTTTATGATGATGATGACTTTGTTACGAGTTGTTGAGCCTTGCAATGAGTGTCCCCTTGTTTTCTCTTCCCTCCCCACAGTATGGGTGGTTACCAGTCAAGACTCATCTGAGGGGGGCGGTAATAATAATGGACCATCCGCCGGCACCACGCTGGCTCCGGCGGCTGCTGTGCAGGATGGGAGCGGTACCAACAACCAACCACCCAGCACTTAGTAGAAGAAGAAGAAGAAGAACGGCGGAGCGCATGGCGGGTCTGCACTGACTGGGCAGTTGGCAGGACAGAACATGCGCCTGAGGAGTGGGGGGGAGTTGTGGTGGTGGTGGCCAGCCTTCATCTCATTGGAGGAAGACATCATCATCGCTCTGTGGACTAGTGCTAGTTAGTCAAACTGAGGGTGATAGCGTCTCCTCCTGCAGTTGAGCTTCACCTCACCTCACTACTACACACTCCTTGGGCTGGTTGGAAAGGACTTGCTCAGGCTTCATCTTGTCTCTCTCTCTCTCCTTACCTCTCCCACTCTCTCTCCTTACCTCTCCCACTCTCTGTCTCTCTCTCTCTCTTTCTTTCCGCCATCGGTCATACTAAATTAGTTACGAACATTTGTGTCCGTTCTCTTCAAGACTTGATTTTCGTAGATTGGTTTTTAACACTACTGCATGTATGTGAAAATATTGATGATGACATATTTTTCTTTGCATGAGTTGATTTGTAGACATATAACTGATAACTGTACAAGTCACATACTTTTTTCATTTGAATAATATACAGAAATTGTCACACCTCTGCACATGGACATCTTCAAAAGGGTTCCATTCAATCATTCATCTTTCTTTTTTGGATATTTTACATTTGTAATACCTTTTTTGTTCTCATAAAGAAAGCATCTATCTAGATAGGCCTTTTTAAGTGATGATTTTTTAAACAGATCAAGATTTGTTATATATGTTCTTTTCTTTTGATAGTTAAATTACAGAATGTCCACCTTTTTTAGCTTCAGATGAGTACCATACAAGATGAAAAATCACTGGCATTATGTACACATCCTTCTACACAATATTGTTATGTTATGATGATGATAGCTTGTCTACTGAGTTGGCAAGTATTGATGATGATTTGAAGCCAATGCTATTTAAGAACTCTGGGGAAAAAGTGAGCATTGTTAGGCTTCTTACTGCAACCACTAGTTGTAGTATCTTTTGAGAAAAAAATAGAATTGGATTGGGTTTTTGTTGTTGTTGTCTTTCTCTTTTTATGCTATTATTCTGTTAAATATGAAGATGTTTAGCCTGGCAAGTATTTTTGTTTTTTTCCCCCTTTCCCCTTGTCTCCAACTGGCACAAGTGCAGCAAGTGTCCCCCGGTCTCCAGGGGGGTCCACCCGAACTCGATGTCTGCCTCATCACATCTGGATGAGGTGGTCAAATAGTCATGTCAAACAGTAGGAAGGGAAGTACTGTAGGAGGACAATGTCAACTAGATTGATTCATCAGTATAGGAACCCTAGCCATCGTAGTTGTAGTAGTAGCATTTTCTGGTTCTCTAGTGATGACCGTAGCTAGAGAAGACTTGGGCTTCTCCCCTTCTTTTCTTGCTCTTGTATTTTAAGAGGGAAAGTGTACTTTAGACTTTGGCTCAATCGTGTTGTTCAGTACAACATTATCTTATTGATTGCTTTTCATTGTAGTATAAGTGTACAGCATAAAATAGTGAGTATCTTTTTTACTTTTCATTTATCTATGTCTATCAGTTTTGGGGAAAAAAGAAAGATATATAGTCTTGATTGCATTTGTTCATGATACAGGAGTAATCAACATTCATTTGCCCACACTAGCAAGTGTAATAATAAAGTGTCGCCCTTGTCCATAGTGGACCCCCCCCCCCCCCATTATCTCTGAAACATTGTACAGTGCTTTGTTTGGCCCTTTGAGTTTCTTGCGTAATCGAATATAAATATGATTGATGAAGACATTACAACACATAACTAGGGCCCAGCTCTCATTGTAGATGAGTCTTGAATCATTTTTTTTTCTGTGTCTGCCATGCAAGGCTGTCTTGTGAATTATTGAAAGAGTTTTTTTTCTTTTCTACGCCTCCTATTTCACCTAGTCGGATTCCCATCCTTTTCCAAGCCATGTTTGATGTGGTGGCTGTTAGAATGGGGAAGCCTGGCGTTGCTATCTGTAGTTGATATGATGAAATTGTAGCCCCCCAAAACTCGCGTGATCTCCTTTTTTTCTTTCTTCTTCTTTTGCCAAAGAATTTTACCACTAAAAGTAGCAGGGTCGTCACTGATCTTGTTTGACGTACACAGCTTTTGTTATAAGTTAAAGAAGAGAGCAGGTTGATGTATCGATGTAGCTGGCGTGGGGTCTTGGTGGGAATATTTGTCTTGTGCATTCTGATCTACTACTGTATATGTAGCAATGTACCATTGATCATGTGATATCTAGCTAATTTCTTCTTCTTTTTTTTTTCTTTTTTCTTTTTATTCATATTGTCTATGATTTTTGTTTTCATTCATATAATAATTGCTTTTTACCAAAATCTTTCTTTCTTTTAACTCCCCACAAATGTCACCCCCCCATCCTTGATATAATGACTGTAGAAGAATGCTTTGTCCCGATGTGTATGGATCAGTCTCTATTGTGCTGGAGTCTTGACCTATGCTTTAGTGTGGTCATAGTTTTTTTGGTTGTTGTTGTTGTTCCCCCTCCCCTCCCTTCCCCACTGAGGGCTGGCCGTCGGCCCTCCTCACACACAATCCCACCCAACCCCTATTGTCTGACAATACAAGCCAATAGATGATCATGTCAATGTCAAAGACCAATCTTGTTTGTTTATTATAATACTTATTTAATGCGTTTATTACTAGACCTTGTAAAGAACAATACTTTTACTGGTATGTGTCGTCGTCGTATGGCGTGAATTGATTCATTGTGGTGATACACAAATCATTTTAATTCAAGTGCTCCCTCCCCATCCCTCTCCGTCTCAGCCCAAAAGTTATTAGAAAGTTGCCGCCACCACCTGAACAAACATGCATCATGGCCCCCCCAAGGTTTTGGAAGACTTTGTACCCCTCCATAGGCATCCCTGTCACAAGACACTGAGATAAATCATCCGGCTCCTGAATACAGACAGAAATCCCAAAATGTGTAAAAAAAAAGAAAAAGGGGAGTGAAAGAGTTGATTGAGGTAACTCATTAGTAAGTTGTCAAGTTTTCCCCCCCACCCAACTGCTCTCCCTCCCTCACTTGTGCTGGTGATATTGTGTACTTTTACTCCTATATACTTCTCCATGTGGGGCTGGACACAGAGCCGCCACTATAGACTTGTCAACATGTCGCCATGTGATGAGGGAGTTGCAACAACTTTTTCAATATTGTTGTTGTTATCATGGTCATTCCTTCATTCCTTCTTTTAACAAAAATAGATTTGGGGGCACCCTGTGTACTTTGTTGTCTGTATCATCATTTGAAATAGTTTTTTTTTTCCGCCACTGCTTTTGTATTTGGGTCCTTGAAAATCATGATGGGAAATCCTAAAGGCCTGATATATACAATATTAGATTGTTCCTTTGTTTACCACTACATGTTTTGCTTTGCTTTATGACTTGGGGTAATACAAGTACATCTCTCCCTCTTTGAGTAGAAGGAACATCACTCCATGAATTCCTAACATACAGAAATATAGCAGAACATACCACTTAATTGGATTAGTAGAAGAAGCCATTGCATAATGAAATAAAGCCATCATGATACAAAATGGATTTCATTTTCTTCTTATTTTGATTTCATTACATGTTCTTACCTTGAGTGTTGTATTCTTCCTTTTTTTCTTTTTTTTTTGTGTACATTTAATTTGAATGTTCTGATTTGTTCCTTGTGTTGTGCCCATGGCCGAACGTTTTGTTCTTGATAGCCATGTTGTAGAACAGCTGATGTTGGCCAGACTTAGTAAGACCGACCACTAGTATACAACCCTGCAGCAGAAACTGTCACGGAAATCTAAATGATGTATACATTTCGATTTTGAAAAGGGCGAGAGGCATGTTGTGAGTGTGATGCCCTACACACTACACACTCCAAGCATGACTTTGTGGTTGCCATGGTAGCATAGCTTCCACTCTTTCCTGCCTTGTGCAGTGAAGTGTAAGACAATCACGTAGGCCTACATACAACTACAGGAAGGGCAGTTTCATCATATAGAATGTCCTCACAAAGTGACTGGCACATACTCCTAGGACTTGAAATTGAAAGACTTGAAACAGTTTGTATATTACATGTGTGACTCCCAGTGTCGTCAGCCAATGGTTTTACAATACTTCAACTTTGTACTTACTCCAAGGAACACTTGTCGATACTCTCAGTAGAGTTGTCAATGGGGAACGGAGGTCACTGCATGTAATGGATGGAAAAATTCAGACTTCAGTGCGAGTCGATGTCAGTGCAATATTTGGGAATGCTGGTGGGATATGACGATAATTTGTATAAAGTGTAGGCCTTGCTTGAGATTTAAGTGATTAATAATCCCTGTATTCAACACTAATCTATTGATGCTGTATTACAACTTTGTATTCATTATTATTACTGAGTTAAGCAGGACTTTTTTAAAATTATTACATATTTTTTAATAGTCAACTTGTGTGAATTCACATCTTTTAAGTTCTTTTTTGTTCTTTGTCACTGCATGCTGTGGAGATGATCTGGCGTGGTTAACTTCTTCATTCCAGTTTGGCATCCTGTCGTCACACATTCCATGGCCATACATTTGGGTTTTTTTTCAGTCCATCTCATGGAGGGTTTTCCATGTGTCAATTCTCTCTCTCCCGTATGTGAGGCATGAGCACCCACAGACCCTAGCAGGGTCCCTTTGTAGAGACAATGAGGGCTGTGCGGTCTCTTCTTCATCTAGTCTCATTTCTTCACTGCCTCAGAACTTTAGGGAGCTATCCTTTATCAAGATTTGACTCAACTCAGTAATTTACCCAACGCATTTCTTTATTTGAAAGTATACCCAACGCCACTTTTATTATTATTATTATTATTATTATTATTATTATTATTATTATTATTGTCCCTCATGAACTCTCCCCCTACTGTGTGAATCATTGGACCAATGGAAGTACCTCTGCATTGACTTTGTTTCTCTACTTGTAGTGTTAGGTTGACAATTACTCTACTACTACTACTACTACCATCATCTCCTCAATACCACTTGTACATGTATCATGTAGCAGTAGCAAAGGGTCTGGTTGTCCATGGAGTATTCTGTATTCATTGTTTGAAACTCACCTGTTCAAACTTAAAGAGTTTATTTGAAGTGGCGAGCACAGTCGCGTTGCTGATCCTCAAACCTTGAGGCTGTGGCTTTGCAGAAGAAGAAGGCCGGAGAATATACATAACATTTTCAGACAATACTGTTAGAAGCTAAAAGTATAAATGGGCATTTTGTAGGCAAAGGGGCCACACTTTATATGCTGTTAAGCTTACGCTTGCTAAATTCGTCTATTATTTTTTTACACGCAAAAGAGCGGAAATTAAAAAAAAAATTATCTTGCTCTTCAAAAGAATGGTTGTTCAATGGCTGGTAGAGTTAAAAAGATCCTTTCTTTGTCTTTCCACATGCTTACCTTGTTCAGAAGAAAATTTTATGACCTGGACGGATGAATTATTACAGTTTTCTTTCTGTCGTTGTAAGCCCCTACTTAGCCAAAGTACATGTTTATTACAAAAGGACATTTGCCCTAGTTCCTTCCCTCTCGTAAAAAACAGGATTCCACTGTACATGTATCACATAGTGCCAGCTAACATCGATAACGATGAGGTTGACAGGTGACATTGTAGGTTCAAACATGCGAATGCAGAAGACTCCATGGAGAGACTGAGTGATGTGTACAGTTGTCGTAAAGGGGCCATTGACTAACCCACCTTTCCTCCTCCAGCCTGCGGTCATCATCACGAGATGACCAGGCACTGGCCCGGACTTTCACCTGCGCACCCAAACTCCAAATGGGGACGACGACGACGTGGCTTTCTCTGTATTCAAATCTCTGCACAGCTATCCAGCCCTTGAGTCTTTTACTTCATCCATTTCTCTCTTAACATTTGTGTCTCCTCTTTCCTTTTTCTCACTTCAAACACTCGTGTCCATTGGTCTCATTTTTTAATTCTCAAGTTGATCATTAATTTATTATTAATTATTGTGCGTTGACAAAGACCTTTAAAAGATGCTTGATTTATTGAGATAAGGTCTCTTTTCATTTCCATTTGTTTTTTTGATTGTGAACATTTGTCATTCATGTACGAAATAAACGAGTAGACTAGACTGGTTCATGATTTTGTCTTTCTTACTACCTACCATAAGTATATTATTATTATGTAGTACATGTATTATATTAAGCTATGAACTCTTGCTGTTAAATTTCACTGTTGTTCCCCATTTGTTCTCATTATTATTCTGATTATTCTCATCAAATGGATGTTGATCTGAAACTGACATTTACTGTAGGAATTGAGTTTGGAGTGGTATAGTTGCGCCCCTAACGACACACACAACTAACATACAGTACATTGTTCCAAAGAACATACAACATACATGTACAGTACATTGTTCAACAGAACATACAACATACTGCCGTAGAACGTTGTATTTTGTACAACAGAACGCAAACAACAATATGCAGTAGGCCTACATTGTTCATCAACAGAACATACAAACGTACAGCACAGCGAATTGTCAACAGTACATACAACTACACATAGTACTTTGTTCAACAGGCCATAGAAAAACATACAGTACTTTGTTCATCAGACCATACAAAAACATACAATACATGTACTTTGTTCAACAGACCATACAAGAACATACAGTACTTTGTTTAAGAGACCATATAAAAACATAAATTACACTTACACTTACACTGCTCAACAGAACATAGGTACAGTACAGTACATTGTTCAATAGAAGAACATAACAAATAAAACTATGTGATGTAAATACAGAAGGCTACATTGTGCAACAGAACATACAACTACACACGGTACATTGTTCAACAGAACATAAAACTACACAGAACATAGTTCAACAGAACATTAAACTACACACAGTACATTGTTCAACAGAACATAAAACTACACACAGTATATTGTTCAACAGAACATAAAACTACAAAGTACATAGTTCAACAGAACATAAAACTACACACAGTACATTGTTCAACCGAACATAAAACTACACAGTACATAGTTCATCAACAGAACATAAAACTACACACAGTACATTGTTCAACAGAACATAAACTACACACAGTATATTGTTCAACAGAACAAAAAACTATACACAGTATATTGTTCAATAGAACATAAAACTACACACAGTACATAGTTCAACCGAACATAAAACTACACACAGTACATAGTTCAACAGAACATAAAACTACACGCAGTACATTGTTCAACAGAACTTAAAACTACACATAGTACATTGTTCAACAGAACATAAAGCTACACACAGTACATTGTTCAACAGAACATAAAAAAACTACACACAGTACATTGTTCAACAGAACATACAACTACACA
>JAUELK010092010.1:2223-7223 GCA_031471215.1 Gastropteron pacificum
CATGAGCAGGCCCCCCCCCCCCCCCCTCGTACCATCAATCAAATAAGGTACTCAATAGATACAAGAAACCACACTGACGAACACCTGTAAGAAGGAATTCAGCGGATTAACAAGTCTAAACACTTACTAACCACCCTGGGTCAACCAATAGACAAATGAGGCACCAGGCCGACAAGTCTGTGGAAACCAACACAAGCAAACGAGTAGGTCAATAACAAGACAAATGCAGTTTGGGAGGTTCCATTGTATTTAATTAAGTTATAAACACGATAGCACAAGTCATACAACGATATCATGGTTTACAAAGTTGTCGCGTTGTACTGGGGGAAACTGTTCTTTTCCACATGAAATTACAAACGGATGCTGTTTGACAGTAATAACGTTGTCAATCTTACACTCTAGATCTATCATCTATCGAATAAATTGACAAAAACTCACCTTTTTAAAAATTACTACAACCTTTCACGATGAGCAAAGTACATTGACTTACAGATGTGTTTAAGAGAGCGTCATATAATGAGTATAGAATAGCATTTGTTCAAGTACAGTCTATACAGAGAGAGTTTTTGACAACGGTTTTAAAGCCAAGTTTACCACTGAAATTGTCACATATATACACAGATCTTGTGGTAGCCGCAAGTAGCAAAGAATGACATGACATAGTCAAACATGAAGACCTACGCACAAGTACGTACAGGTATGCTATTTCCTTTTGCAATATGGATAGTACAGAAATAATGTAACTTTTACGTAAAGTTTGAGTCTAACTGCCTCACAAAGAAAGAATAACATTTATTCTACGTTAACTAAACAAGATCATACTTTCCCAATACACTGAATTCCATAACATGATCAACGAAATATGCCATTGCGATAAGTCATTGCACTCAACAATGCATGGTGAAACGTCTATGGTCGTCCAAGGGGTACATTTCAAACATATGTACAAGTTACTTTACTCAACATACACTTTTAGTAACAGAATACAAGTTTACACCCGCACAGACGAGAACGAAAATGACTGCATAACGACTCTCGAATAGTTCATGTAGTCACATAGCTATGGGGGACACTACATGTATAATAGTATGGTCAGAGTGTCTAACAAAAACATGTAGGATGTACGTATAGGCCTACTGTCGGCAGGACGTCATGAATCTGTCTCCGTGAAATGTTGCATTCACACTGAATCCAATCCAATCCAGCCGCCATCGTACAGACAGACAGAAACAAACAAACAAGCGTGAACTAAAGCCAATAATATAATATGAAGCATCAGTATAAGCAGTCAGGTATTCCAAATCTGTTAGAGTATCAATTCCTCTTCGCTTCTCTCCTCTCCCGCCATTCTGGACCACACCATCACGTATTGTTTCTAGCAGCACATTAATCACATTAATCACATTATTTAGTGTTTGAATTCCTTGCACACGCTAAAAGCAGAGAACTAAAGTTTGTATAGTAAGCAAACACAAGACAAGACAAACTTAAAGACACCATTACGACAACATCTAGTAGTGATGCCAGGCCTTAATGTTTTAACTCTTCGCCATTTTAGGCCATGGTCCGGTTAATACTTTAGATCGAGAGATGCCAAACTCCACGAATTAATTCATTTTTAAAATCCCCTAAATCTGTCAGCATGAATATAAGAAAACACTGTAAATTGACAGTGACAATCAGTACATAGTATTTAAATAATACAGCTGATGCCCACATTGCCATTCGATCAATTATTGCCCTATTCGTGCGGTACACCAATGTGTTCCTCATTCAGCAAAAGATACAACAAATGTACAGTATTATAATTACAGAAAAATGTGTTGACACTATGAGCATATTGATGTACTGTATATCCCCCATCATAGACCAAGTGTCCACGTGTATATAAACAACACGACCATTCTTTTTCGACAAATCAAAGTCTTCAACTCACAATTATTGTGAGCATTTGCTCACTTTATGTCTGTATTAAAATAAAGTCTGCACCTTCCGTCGACATCCTAGAGATACAACAAGAAGGGAAAAGATGAGTAAAATCAATAATGTTTAGTTGCAGTTGATGATGCTCTAAAATCCTACCCGAATAACTGAGAAAGTTCATGTATTTCTACATTATATATACAGTTAGTGGTACTTCTCAGTGTTTGGTTTGAGTTGTCCACCCCTAGCAACACAATTAGATCATATAAGAGGTGGGACCTATGTCTAAAAAAACCTCTGTGATAGGACGGGGGTGGGCAGTCCTATAAGGTGCCTACACGACCAATGTCCAGAATGCCCCCCCCCCGCCACCCCCCCCGAGGGATTCAAACCAAGGTCGCCCTCATGGAGACCAAAGTCATTATACGCGTTGACCGCTCGACCACCACACAGCCCGCTACCTTTGAGTCTACACACATGAGCTACTTTTTGAGTCTACACACATGAGCTACTCTTTGAGTCTACACACATGAGCTACCTTTGAGTCTACACACATGAGCTACTCTTTGAGTCTACACACACGAGCTACTCTTTGAGAAATAAAGTCAAAAGAAACACCATAAACAGACATTATCAATCTGAAGTCATAATGTTTACGTACTAATGGACACGTGGCCTTAGAAGGTCGAGGCGATGGATGCATTGAACGATTACCCTGAAACTGTACGTAACATTTACAGCAATTCATGTTCTTTAGTTAACGATGAGAAAGGAAATATACAACAACATAAATATCGACAGCGTGATTTGATAAATAGACTACAGAATATTTACCATTACTACAAGCGTTACTGAGGTACGATTTAACAATATAAGGTATGATAGAGCAATTAGGATGGGAGCAAGATACCATGTGATGCTTTCGACCTCATCGCATTGAACAGACCATCCATTACTTATAACTAAACTTCCTCTATGTAGAATGGTGAAGGAAACGTTTAGAGTTTAGCAGAGTTCGGCAGCCTCTAGATCTACTAACTATACGAAGAATCTAAATCTTGATTAGATCTAGTGTATTTGTTAATCAATCTACACCTTGGCCATAATATAGTGAAGCAAGAAAGTATAGCACGAATTAAATAGAAACAATGAACAAGAACAAGGAAGTGTAGCTTTTTGTGTTTACACATGGGCGGTCATGTGGTTTTCGTTTGTTTTTTTTAATGTGGGTTACGTGGTATCTTGTGTACATCATAATTAATGTCATGGCTTTGTATGAGTGAAGATCCTTCTGCCTTCCATTTACCTTCCATTTACCTTCTCCATCATATCGGCAATCAATCGCTCGACTTTCATTTAATCAGTTCTGAAATGTTGACACCTTTCACCATAAATAAACCAGCTTAACATACGCTTGTACATCAGTGATTACTACTAGCTCGGTAGAATGCGTAGGCCTATTCATACAATAGACGAACAGATTAAGTACACTAACACAACAAACGGTTAAAATAATACCTATCTGTTAAAACTATGTTTTTTTATGCTGAATGTATTATGCTATGTTAAAGTATATGTCTAGGCACTAAAGCTGCTACGAAATGATTTTGCGGATAAAAAAGTGACACTGGAAGTATTTACTACGCTTTGTGTGTGTGTGTGTGTGTGTGTGTGTGTGTGTGTGTGTGTGTGTGTGTGTGTGTGTGTGTGTGTTTATGTGCGTGTGTGTATATGTGTGTGTGTGTGTGTGTTCCCACAAATAAATGTTGGGTTGCAATGGAATGGCATGGCAAAAATGAAAAAACCCATCATGATCACAATAATACTAAAACAACAATAAACACGTTTTTACACGAACATTGTGATGATTCTATATGACTTTTCAGTAACATGCTATTAAAACAATAATAGTTTTGTTTACATACAGTAATACACAAATACAACGCTCAAGTTGCTACATAAAATATACTTGATACAAGCTTTGAGCGCTTCTTGAGTTACCATGACAACAAACTCGTTCACAGACTCCAATATGTTCATCAATCCACGTACGTGTCCGTTTCCCAACACCGAATACGAGGTGAGAATGCCCAGTCAATGTCACGTGTCACGTGTCACGTGAGGTATAGTGCCGTCATGTTTGTGTCACGTGAGGCATCGTGCCGTCACGGTTGTATCACGTGAGGTATCGCGCCGTCACGTGAGGCAACGTGCTGTCAAGTTTGTGTCACGTGAGGTAACGTGCTGTCACGTTTGTGTCCCGTGAGGCATCGTGCTGTCACGTGACCTGTCCCTGGGCATCCGTCAGAATGGCACACTTGTCAGCGATGAGAGGTCGCTACGTCACACCCTAGTCACGTGGCTCACACCACAGCTGAGGCCAACTAGCCGAAACACATCGCGCTAAAGCTTTTTTGTTGTCCCAGTACAATCGGCGGTCATAGAATGCAACACAGATCTCATGTTTTCTTCAGGAAATTATCCCATATGTATGTAAAGACATTATTGTCTCTTTACTTCACATTCTTCACTTTTACTAACGTGTTCACGTGAAACGTAATTTTGTGGAACAAAATCAGGTTTCCTGTAGAGTGAAGTCTTTCTCTCTTATCCATCAGCCATTGAGCTTTTGTTCTTTGGCCCTAAAGGTTCATACCAATAGCACGGAGTCTTGAATCCACAGAATTAGATCTAGTTAATAGAGGAAGAAAGCAAACACACATTCGATGCCATCTTCTCGAAATGTCAAAGTCTTTGGCACATCTGATCACAGAAATCGAAGGGTTTACAGTCTTTTGGGCAACTCAGCAAGGCGAGGCCACTGCGCGCCTTCCCTTCGTGCATTCTTCAGTAGGTATGCGTTTAAGATACAAGTAATTTTGTCACTGAATGCTGCATGGCTCATCCAATCATTTAAACACCGTTTCCCCGTATTGAACCAAAGCCAATAAAAAGCAACATAAGATTAAAAGAAAATATACGCTTTGATGACCCCCTTCCCATCAAAAAGAAAAGAAATAGAACTCTGTGCTTCAGAAAAATGAAAGAAAATAATGTAAGTGAACACAGTGGATTTC
>JAUELK010092121.1:0-12281 GCA_031471215.1 Gastropteron pacificum
AGAATGTTGTGGGTTGTTTGTTTTGCTGTTTTGCCATCCATCTTGGGGGGGGGGGGGGGCATGAAAACTGCCCACACGACCAGTGTTCAAAATCCCCCATTGGGATTCGAACCTGGGTCGTCTGCTTGGAGACTAAACTCGTAAACTTGTTAACCATTTGGTCTCGCACAGCCAGTACTGATGTTAAGCATGAAACAAAAAATCTCTGGATGCCGACAGGAGCCAGTGGAAGTGGGCGACTCTGATGAAGATGTGACAGTGCAGTTTGGGTCACATGACATGGAGGACGACGACACAGCACACAGCAGTCAGCTGGCAGTTGTGAAGCAGGAGCAACCTGATCTTGGGGAACTTCTCATAAGTATGTGGGAGCTAACTCTTGTCATCTGCTCATCATATTATTATTCTAAAGCTCCCCAAAATGTAGTGTTCATAGACTCTGCTTGACCTGTTACCTGTTGTTAAAACAGATTCTTTCACTCTTCCTTCATTTCTTTTGTCTCTTTTCAATCACTCATTCATGTGTCTTGAAGTGATCAAGTGAGTTCAAGCCAATGTATGTTTATTTTCCCTGTTATTCGTTTCAAGGGCCACCCTTTCTTTTTGTTTCTTTTTTTGACATTTTTTGAAATCGTGAGCTTTCTATTATTCATTCATCAATTTCAGGTCAAAGTGTGTCTAGGTAAATGCGTCTCAGTTTACTGTTTGACAATATATATGTATCTCAAGATGTGTTTGCCTCTTTGATATAACAAAAATTGTCTTGCGTTTGATTTCAACTAGCTTTGTGTGACTTGTTTTCTTACTCAAGCTTCCATGTCAAGTCCCCTGGATTCTGTGGGCATTCCGCCACTTGATGGTGAGGATGGTTGGACAGATTCTGACACAGAGACGGCAAACAGTTCGAGTTCAAGCCCCATCAAGAAGTCAAAACAAACCAAGCGGTCAAAAGCAGGACTAAAAAAGAAGGTTTGTAACAACTTGATTGCTATTGTAATCTAGAAGTGAAGGATCTTGCAGGTCACCTCGCCTGTCAGAATCTCAGTTTTTGCAGTCTGCCTTCGTCCCCAGCAATGAGACAAAGGTGTTCCAGCTGCTGCAGGACGTCAATATTATATTATAATACTACAGTTGTTTTTGGCAACAATTGTTAATAAAGTAGTGAACTGGGTTATAAAAACCTTGAAAGGTATTCTTCTGCAATGTCTTATTAGAATGTTTGAGGTCAATGATAATGATAATAATTTATTTCTATAGCGCACAAAACCACCTAAGTGCTCTAAGGCGATGTACAATTAAAAAACAGTTAGCACAATACAAAAAATATGTCTCAAACACACACAACACACACACACACACACACACACACTCAAATGATGGTACAGTACTGGATCTAGCTAAAACTGAACAAAACTACTCATAATAAGATCTGAAAGGCTATTTTACCATTACTAAAATGAAAAGCCCTGATTCACACTATCACTATCACTAATACTAATCATTACTTGATTGCCGCAACCTGTACAGGATGTCTGTGCCCACTCCCCAGAGTTTAACATGCCCCGTGTGTCATGGGCCAGGCCAGGAAGGAGTTAACAGGAAACTGCCCTCTCTTCCCTTCTGCCGAAAGTGTAAGAAGGCCTACTTCTACCAAATAGCTTCTAGCAAGTCTAAGACACGTGCTTTCAGATGCAGGAAGTCTGGAGAGTACCCTGAACACGGTAAGTAAAATCGCTAGCCCTGCCTACATTGTCATTATGGCCCGGGACAGGACAGGATGGAGAGCCTTTGTTGTTGGCTTACACTCAGACGTGGGGTGAGAAAGGCTGATGATGATGACTTTGTCAATTTCTCTCAATACCAAGAGAATGTTTTGTACACTGGGCATGTGTGTTGTCGCTCTAGGAATGCCTCCCGCTCAACTCTTTCACTTCCTTAAACCTGATTTCCTGGCTCAGGCTGCCATATGTTCTATACCCCAGGCTGAATTTCCCTGCTCACGAAAATGACGAAAAATGACTATAAGGAATTGCTGGGGTCCAGTGATCTAATAATGAGAAATGTGTGTATCTGTGTAGAAACTAACAGACATAAAAATCTATCCCAAATGTTGACCAGGGTTGGGTAGCCCTAGAGAGGAGCGTGGTTTGAACCCATACATGGCTCCACCTCCTGGTGTGGGCTCCGCGATGGCCCAATGGTTAACACGTAGGGTGAACACATTTTGTCTCCAAGCAGGTGAGCCATGTTCGATTCCCACTTTGGACACTCTGGACGTAGGTCGTGTGAGCAGTTTTCAGGGCTGTCCACCCCCGTCCTATCGGAGACAGACGTTAAGCCGTAGGTCCTACCTCTTACTTGATCTAATTGTGTCACTAGGGGTGTAAAGCTCAAACTAATAAATGAAAGAATAAACTCTTGCTGTTTGACTGATGGCCTTGTTCTCCTCCATTCTCCCAGGTCTGTGCAAGATCCACTACAAGAGCCCTAACCACTGTGCACAGTGTCACTTCCTGACGTTCCAGCGAGTTATCCAGCACGCCAGACACGGCAAGAAACTGCCAGTAGACATTGCACAACAGCCCAAAGTCTTGGTGAGTTTTAGTTTTGAATGGTTGTGAGCTTTATCCCATTTACGACACTGCTGACAGGTCATGTGGAAGACAATGGGGGCACCAGTACCTTTGTTGTGGTACAAGATCTAGATTCAACTTAAATTGAAAGTGATATACCAGAATGATTCACATGAAAAATATGGACCTACACTAGACCAAGAGTTCTAGATTAACGGTAATTGCTTGCCTATACTTTTGTGTGTTTTTTCTTCTGTGATCTCGCTACATATTGGGCTGTACCCGTTTGTTACTACTAATGTATACTGTTTTTACCATTTCTTCTTATTCAATGCAATCATTCTCTATTCCCTTGAAGAACCTTTTTTTAATCTTTCATCAAAAAAACATCAGATAGACGTTTTTGGGTTGTTGTTTTTTTACTTCTTCATATGTTTCTTACATAACCAATAACAAACTTATGTAATTGATACTTCATTTTGTCAAATGTTGAACCATTTCATTAGACTGTGTTATGCTGAGTCAATGTTCTGCTAATATACAGTTGAGTCCCCACATAAAATAAATTCATTTATTGTTTGTTAACTTTTTTTCCATTCTCATATTTTGTCTCTAAGATAAGATAAATCTTGCTCAAGGTAACCTTTTTTTTTTCTGGTCCCAAGAAGCGGACGCCACTGTAGTCATATCTTTTATTAGTTAACTTTACAATTTGCAGTGTAATTATCTGCACTGGGCTCCCATAATAGCAATTTTGTGTCTTACAATACACATAACTACAACATCTGATGTCATGTTTACCTCTTCACCCACCATGTTTACTTCTCTTCTCAGCTGAAGAAGTTGGACGATGAGGAGTTAAAAAAGAATGGTGTCATCATGGATCTCGTAAGTTCCCTCCAATGTTAAAAATACTTTTTATTTTATTTTGTGATGGAACTTTTCCTCGAAAAAGCCCAACGAGGTATTGTTAGAATAGCAGTACAAGAAATACACATTAATGATTCAAAAATTGTACATGATATAAAGAAATGCACCGAAAATAATACCATTACTGTTGACACTTATCTTTTTTTTCACTGAATGTGTACATGTACCTTGTTAACGATGCCGATTATTTTTGTGGGAGCTTGCTAATTGCATCCAAAGATCTAATTCTAACAAGTTTGAACATGAGTAGAAGAGATTCTTGATAGACATTCATAAGAAAATTGTTGAAGTTTTAGCCTTCATTCTGGCATCAGTTGTATTTATGGTCATTATTTTTCCGGGTTGCTGCGATCTGACGGGGAAGGTTTCCGGGTTGGCATTAGAAAATGTGGTACATCATTTCACTAAGTATGTCCGTAGTCTGACAAATTTCAGGGGTGGGAGCATTTTCCAGTAACAACCATGGTTGTACTCAAAGTTAGGCATTCTAATTTCTAACTCCCATGCACATTGACCAAACCCTTCCTTTAGTGAGTGAAGAACAAAACGTGAATGGTCACGTATGTCTTAAACGGCAAATCCCTGAGACTGACCCACCAAGTTCCATCGAACTTGAGTATAGCACTACTTTTTTAACTCAAGATACTATTGCTCTTGAGTATAGCACTACTTGTTTAACTCATGATACTATTGCTCTTGAGTATAACACTACTTGTTTAACTTGTGATACTATTGCTCTTGAGTATAGCACCACTTGTTTAACTCGTGATACTATTGCTCTTGAGTATAACACCACTTGTTTAACTCATGATAATATTGCTCTTGAGTATAGTACTACTTTTTAACTCGTGATACTATTGCTCTTGAGTATAGCACCACTTGTTTAACTCGTGATACTATTGCTCTTGAGTATAGCACCACTTGTTTAACTCGTGATACTATTGCTCTTGAGTATAGCACCACTTGTTTAACTCATGATACTATTGCTCTTGAGTATAGCACTACTTTTTAACTCATGATACTATTGCTCTTGAGTATAGCACCACTTGTTTAACTCATGATACTATTGCTCTTGAGTATAGCACTACTTGTTTAACTCGTGATACTATTGCTCATGAGTATATCACCACTTGTTTAACTCGTGATACTATTGCTCTTAGTTATACCGTCTGTGGTCTCCAGTTTTAGGTTAGACAATTGTGGCTACTGTGTGCATTGACACTAAAGAGCTGCAGTAAAACTTAACTTAATAGTAAGAATAATAATAATGGAGTTTATTTCTAACGTGCATCATTCCCCATTGGCATGAGCTAGAGGCGCTGTACACTTTAAAATCAAGACATGATATACAATAGGGGAGAGACATAATACACTCAATGAAACATAGATGACATGAGCATGGACTTCTGACACAGAATAAAATCATCATTTTATGTCAACCATTTCAGTCCAAGAGCCCTGCACCGACTGAGATGGCTCCACCTGGTCCTCAAGTGGCCGTAGTCAAAAAGAGAAGGGGAAGACCAAGTCGTGCTGACAGACAGAAGGCAATGGTAAGGGACAAGCTGCCTGCTGGTCACAAATCTAAGATGTCTGTCATACAAAGTTCAAAGTTCAAATGTTTTATTAGGCCAGAGGCCTAAATCATTTACAGTCACCTGTCGGTAGCATCATGTCCGATGTTTGCTGCCACACATGAAGATGCAACAATTTGTCTCCACTTCCCTCTGTTCATACTGTCTCTGGAGATCCTTTGTAGTTTCAGTCCAGGAGATTTGCATCCAATCCAAGACCAAGATTAAGAGAAAGGAACCACTAGACTATGTCATGCTTTTAGTTTATGGCTGGTCTGCTCATAAAATCATAGTGCTGGTACCAGTAGCTGTTATTACTGCTGCTTGAATGTTTCGATTTGCGATGTAACTATCTGCACTGAACTCCCATTGAAAATGCATGTGTACTATAATACAATGCATAACATTGTATGTCATATTTACCTCTTAACAACAACAACAATGTGTTTTTATTTAGAACACTGAAGCAATGTGACATTTTTATGGAGAATACAGTTTGATCTTGTCTCATGTTTTATCTCTTTTCAGCTGAGGACATTGAATGAAGAGGAGCTAGAAGAGAATAATGTCTCCTTCAGTCCTGTAAGTTCTTTCTACTTGTATTTAAAGGTTTTATTTAACAGGTTTTAACATGAGTAGAAGTGATTCTTGATGAATTTTCATGTCAACATTCTTCAAGTAAAGATATGCTCTCATGTTGTAAAAAGCCTTTGACAGTGTTGATAGAACCACACATTGGAAGCTCTTGCGGCACTATGGAGTACCAGAGAAACTTACAAACATCATAAAGAACTCGTATGAGGGGCTCACTTGCAGGGTAGTCCACAGAAGTCAAGTCTCTGATGCCTTCCAAACCAGAACAGGAGTCCGACAAGGATGCCTACTATCAGCCTTTCTGTTTCTGCTTGCCATCGACTGGATCATGAAGACATCAACAACCCAAAGAAAAAACGGAATCTGTTGGTCAAACGACACACGTCTTGGCGATTTGAACTTTGCCGACGACTTGGCTCTACTCTCCTCGATACAATGCCAGATGCAAGAAAAGACCACCATTGTCGCATACTCAAAAGTCTTGTTCTAACCCATAATACACTTTTGATTGATGTGTATTGAATCAACAACAACAAAAAACGTCACTCACTTCAACCATTTCAGGCTCCGATGTCTCCACCTGGTACTCAAGTGCCAGTAGTCAAAAGGAGGGTAGGAAGACCAAGCCGGGCCGACAAGGAGAAACTAATGGTAAGGAACAAGATGTCTATTGATCTTATTGCAAAGGTTGTTTATATTACTGCTTCAAATCTTATTTTAATGGACTAGACTTTAGCGAATAGCATTTTTCTCATGCCAGCGTAATTATCAAACAAATGGTGGGCCAATTAGAAACAGTATTTTAGCTATGCGTAGGCTACTTTGATTACCTACACGCTTAGAATGTAAATCTGTAAAATAAAAGAACAAATTTACAATGCTGAAGAAGGAATAAAAGCAAACCTGCAACCGGCTTTTACATTTGCTCACTGCTGGATTGATCTAAACAGATTCCAAGTCTCATGCAGTAAGATGACGGGCCCGACGTATTTAGTCTGAAGCCTTCAAGATTGTAGTAATCTGTAGTGAAACTAAGACCTGCAGTAAAACCTATGTTTACCTCTGTGAACCATTTCAGGCCAGCATGTCTTCACCTGGTCCTCAAGTGGCCGTAGTCAAAAGGAGGGTAGGAAGACCAAGTAATGCAGACAAGAAGAAATCAGCTTTGAGGATCAAGATGCCCGGTCTTACAACCAAGGTGTCGGATAAAGCAGGCTCATCCAATTCCACACCCTCCTTGAGGAAGAGGTCAAATTTCAGCACATTAAAACTTTCAAATGCCAAAGTTTCTGATTCATCAGACTCCACCAACCCCAAACCGTTGTTGAGGAAAAGGTCAAAAACTTTCAATAGGTTACAGTTTTCAAACACAAAGGAACACAAGAGCAAGGCACAGCCAGAGCCAGTTGTTACTAGTCCAAAGAAGGTCTCTCCTTCAGTCTCAGGAGAAACAACGCAGGATGGAAAAAAGGTGATAGCTATCCGAGTGTATTTGCTACAGTGTGGCCACGCCTGTAGTGTGTGCAACTGTGGGCATGCCCAGAGATGGCTCAAATCTAATGGCATTCAAGTAGTACAGCCAGTGCCAGGGACCAGCACAGCAACATCGGCGTGCAGTAAGAGACCCCACCCCGAACCCATGCCAGATTCTTCATCACCAGCTAAGTCTTCCCGCACTGGGGCAGCAGGCAGCATGTCAATAGCACCCTTACTGCCAACTGTGCTTGGGGAGTCTGCCTTGCCCAGTCCTCCTAGCACCAGCAGTGTCAGTGTCAACCCAGCTCAAACTAAGGGAAAAGAAGCCTTACCACCTGGGATGCTTTCCATAAACTTCAGTAAGAATAATGTTGTGCTTGTCCCAGTGCAAAAGTCCAACACAAATCTGCTACCACTCACACAGGCAATGGCCAGCCTAAGGCAACAAGCAGACTCGGCACAGAGCTCCATTGTTGATGGCGACAAGAGGTCGAAGAAGAGCAGAGCAAAGAGCCAGCACACTGCTCCTGTCCCCGTGGCACTCACCAGCACTTCTGCCATCCCCTCTCTCCTCACTGCCCTCCCACCTGTCACCACCCTCACCCCCATCCCTCCCATCAACACTGTAATCCACAAGCAAGCCATCCCCAGCTCTGTGGCCACCCTTATCCCCACCTCATCCGTCCCCACCCTTATCCCCACCTCATCTGGCCCCACCCTCTTCCTTACCTCCCCCATCAACAGTGTCCCCAACACCCCGCAGTCTTTGTTTTCAGGCAAATCGCTGGCTGCAAATCTACAACTACAATCAACAGATGTCCACCCTGTGCTGCTAACACCCAATCAGGCACATCTTTCAACAAGTAAAGCACATCACAGAACTAATAAAGCACAGCATTCAACTAATAAAGCACCACAGCACTCAATCAATCCGGTTGAGCACTCAACGAAACAAGATGACAACCAAGTGGAAACATCACCAAGATTTTCCTTGAAACTGGGGCAGAATGTTTCTTTAAAAGAAGCCCTAAAGTCTCAGACAAACAGTGATGTTCAAAAACCATCTACATCAGGAGAGAATGCCTCTTCCAAGGACACAGGAAGTTCCAATACCCCTGCTTATGAAGTTATGATACCAACCAATGTTAGGGAAGCTATTACATGGAAAAGAAGCTCTCTGAAGGAAGTAAAGGAAATGCATGCACCAAGCAGCGCTGTCAAGGATGCACTATATACAAAGCTTGGTGTCAAGAGGAATATTTCAAAAGAGTCAACAAGTCAACCAGTTACCACTCCAAATGAAGCTCTTGTGGTCACTTCCAATACAGAATCTGCAAACAAATCACTGGTCATTACTATAAGCGATGATCTTGATGACACTACACATGAAAGTTCAATCATCTCTTCAAAGAAAGCTCCTGAAGTTGTCATCATTTCAGATGAAGTGTCAAATAAAGCTCCTGAAATCAGTACAAATGAAGCTATCGTCATTTCAGAGGAAGCTCCTACTATCATTACAGATGAAGTTTCAAACAAAGATTCTAACATTACTACAAATGAAGCTCCTGTAATCACCACAAATGAAGCTCCTGTCACATCAAATGAAGCTCCTGTCATCACCACAAATGAAGCTCCTGTCATCACTTCAAATGAAGCTCCTGTAATCACTTCAAATGAAGCTCCTGTCATCACTACAAATGAAGCTCCTGTCATCACTTCAAATGAAGCTCCTGTCAGTCATCACTTCAAATGAAGCTCCTGTCATCACAACAAATGAAGCTCCTGTCATCACAACAAATGAAGCTCCTGTCACTGTAAATGAAGCTCCTGACATAATTTCAAATGTAACGTAATCATGCATCAATGCAAACATGTCCGTCACACCCACGCTACAACTCTCCACTACCTGGCCTCACCAAAACATCTTGTCAAAGAGGAACGACGTCACTGCACTCCAGGTATTCCCATAGGTGCTCCGTTCCTCGCTGTGGGATCAATTGAAGGGTATCGATACTTTATACTGGTTGTTTGCTGGGAAACAAAACCAAAACTTCACCGCCCACTTTGATCTGACCATCCCTGCTTTCTCTTTCAATGAGTAACAGTACTGTACTTTATCATAATATGCGTTTTCATGTGCCATATGACTATTATTACTTTTACCTGAAGAAATACACATGTAACTACTTGTACTGGTAATTTTGATGTTTTGTGTATGATGAGGGAGTGGGCGGGGATGCTCTTAATTTGTTGTAAATTTGAAATGTGAATTTAGTGATAGAAATCATGAGAATAGTTCAGTCATTTAGTGCATTTACACTTTTTTTCTAGTGACAATGCTGAAGTCCTTCTTGCATTTTGAAAATTATGTTTGTAAATACTGTACATGGAGGTGAATAACAACATACATCTTTATCTTTGTCCAGTGCTTGTCAGCGTCAGTCCTAATCCAAAAGACGAATATATTCTCAGCACTTTGTAGTGGTTATTATAGATCTACTAGTTCTGGTGCTCTTTTGAGACCTGCGCCTAAATTGTCCAAGGGATTTGTGATAATAGTGATAGTGTAGAGAGTTTATCAAATATGTTGTTCTTGTATATTATATTAAATTTACTCTGTACAAGAAATAGTCATCTTCCCGAATGTGCTGCTGCATTGTTAAAGTTGTATGTAGCAAGTCAGCATTTCTGGGTGTATAGAATTTGATTCACTCTTTCACTCCCCATGACTGGATTTTCCTGCTCGTGGTGCCGCCATGTGTTCTGGAGCCTTTGCCGAAATTTCTGCAGGCGCAGAGAAAATGAATTTTCTCATGGACATTCACTTTTGCACCATTCAGTCATCTGAAAATGTATTACAACGGGAAAAAAAATAAAAATCTGTGGAGTTTAATGATTAAGAGCATCAAGTTTATTCATTAAATCTTGTTTGTAGTTTGTGTCCACAGTTGATTACACTAACACTATATATTGTGGTAAAACTGAATCATTCTCGGCATTATATTTATATAGGGCTAGACTTGTTGAGCAGCTACTGGGCATTAGAATGAAATAAGCTTATGTAATTTATGTGTGGAAGTGTATTTGGAGGCGGCAAAGCTAGCGAGAACAGCCAATGGGAAAACTTTAACAAATTCAGCGAGTGGCGCCATACTTGACCTCGCCCCGACGACACCCGAGGCCGAGGTGTTTGCTTTGATTCGGGGCCAAATAGGTTGGGTGGCTCATTTTGTGAAGTCTGTAGAGGGTGTGTTATCGTTGGACATCGCGTAGAATGACATTTAAAAAAACCTCAAGTCGAATGAAAGGTAGATACAGATAATAACCAAGTTATTAAAAAAAGCAGCTGTAATTTCAGCAGATAGAAGTGCTCAAATTTAATTCATTCACTCTGTCACCAAAAACTTATCGCCCATGAATGCTGAGCACCCGTCGCTGACTGCTCGGGTGCGCTATGTCGCTTCCGAATGCTTTTCCTTTATGCATCCATGTACTTATTCTTGTGTAAATTGTAAGTCCTTGTTTACCACTTGTTCACTGTATTGTGTTTGAAAATCAATTAACATGTCACATAGTGATGCAATAATAGGCTTACATATAATACGTACATGTTGTAAGGTTGGGTTTTTTCCTCTCATTTCGTATCTATCTAATGCAGTTTTCCACTATTTTGATGTAACAAAATTGAGAGCTCTGTGTGTGGTGAGTGTATTTCTGTCACAATTATTGGTGTGTAGTCTTTTTCTCATACAGACAGTTCAATAAATAAATGTATATGTTGTCAAAGCCAGTCAATGGGTATTGTTTAGCTCCCTGATAATGATAATAATTTGTTGTCTCCATTGATTACATATGTATATGTTTCTTAATTCTATTGATGGACACATGTATGTAAAGTCACAGTTGTGTTTTACTGGTTTTAATAATAAAAAAAACCTTTCTATAATAAATTATGAACAACATCTTGTGTTGTCTTATACTTATAGCCCAACCAGGGGTTGTTGTTGTTGTTGTTGTTGTTGCGATCAGGCACAAGTTATGAGGTATTCAATCTTCAAGTGGTCTTAATAGACCTACAGAGCCATGGCAGTCTAGCTCTGCAACCTGGGACTGGAGGGCCATCAAATTGGCCCCCTGTTCATGCAATTGTGCAATGCAGTCACAAGACCCCTCCGGGCCAGACCCAGGGGTAGATCTAGATGTCCTCAAGTTGGGCACCACTGTCTTGTCACTGTCACAGTCTAGCGTTTTTGCTTGAAGTTCTAAATTTTTGCACATTTTTTATTTTTTAAATATAGATAAATAAATAGCCTGAAATGTGCTGATAAGTAGTAAACAAAACATCATTTTGAATTGAAATGCAAGACACTTCCAATGTGCTCTCTTCTTGTTTTAGCTTGCTGGCGAGGAAAATAAACTATTTTAACAATAATGTCATCAGGTGTAACGATATATGGTACTGACTACTCTCACACTTCAAGTGGTCTACTACTACTATTACTAACTACTAATAAATAATAGATTTACAGCAGAGCTATAATTAGCAGATTAGGTTTGGACTGGGGGCCCTTCAAACTGGCCCCCTGTTCATGCAATGGTGCAATCCAGTCACAAGACCCCTCCAGACCAGATGACTGCTATGTACAATGCAGTCTCTGAGTTGATACTGCCAATACTGATTCAACGTTGAGATATGTATGGTTAGTTACAGCCATGATTTAGGACTGAACCAGGTGTATGTCACATCATTTTCTGTAGCCCTGATGCTTGAACTTGGGTTATTGAGTTCACAAAGTGGACCACAGCACATGGGCATAAAATACCAGATACATGTTCACATCAATATCATATCGGTAGCGCTTTACTCCGTGTGAACAAGTGAAATATCCTGCCCGTGTGTTTGTGTAAGCGCCGACCAGGCAGCACTACTACTACTACTATGTACTAGGATGCCTTCCAGAGATGGCTGCAGTATGAATACAGTCAATCAGGGCAATAGTAATAGTGGTCGTAAAGCGCCTTGAGCTTGCTGTAGAGTGGGGTAACGCGCTATATACTATCTATGATTTACTACTACTTGTATCACATGAATTGACACGATAGCCATCAAGCAGCCAAAGTGGTCCACATGTAC
>JAUELK010092232.1:0-12274 GCA_031471215.1 Gastropteron pacificum
TTAGCTAGATCTAGGGGCTAGGGTTAGGGTTCAAAAAAATGACACACCACCAGGGACCGCTTTCGGTAACCAGTCCCCTAGAGACAATGCATGCTATCATCACTAGGCCAGGCTAGTTCACCAACATTTGTGTAAAGAAAGCATGTGTGTTCTGCAAAGCGTGGTGTATGAGTATGATACGTATGATTCAGTTTCACTCATGATACTGTGATGCGTGCGACAGAAATAGAAGAAAGCACAACAGTGAGGGGGCGTTGAAGTTGAAGTACCGACGGCAGTGAATGTATCATGTGTTGGCCGGGGAGTAGGTATAGCTGTCGAGATAACTTAAAATCAAAACAGACCTGTTGGCCAACATCTCATCATCTATAGCTCATGTGGAAGAGGCAACACAAAAGAACAACAATACGTTTGTTGTAAATTATCCTGTATTCGATTTCATTTTACTACCTCGAATTCGTACACATGTCTAGTGTGTGAAAATGTGCACCCCACCCCATAAATATAATCGAATCACTAGACTCTAATACAACGTACGAGAAAGTGTGTCCGCGCGAGTTATCTTTCTCTTCTTGTTTTCTACTCTTTCTGGAGGTTTATAAATGAAAATGGCAACAATCCCTTCTCTTCATCTTTAAAAGTTAATGTTTTCACATGCCAAATCACATCTCAGATATTGTAGGACATGAAATAGAAATAGGCCTACATCAAAGCATTTGGTGAATTGATTCGGAAACAAGTTGTACTAAAAATCGATCATCCTGATGCTCGATTTTTCACCCAGCTCTGGATTAAACGCACAAATTTACATGTATGCCATTCTGACTGTTGAAGTTACTGTTGTTATCATAGAATTAGTGGCAATGCCAAGATTTCTAGTCTAGTATAATCAGAATCATCATCATAGAGTTCATTGTTATAGAAGACAGCATGTGCGGAAAAGCTTAGGGGGCCGAAGTATGCTAATTTGCATCATGCTTTTTCAAATTCAGAATCTGTTGTTTTTTATTTTCTCCATCTAGGATCGATCGATCTCAGATCTACATTACTTTGATCCTAACTGAAAGAGCTCTCTCAAGCTAAAAGTCAATTAGATCTAAAGGTCTAGACTAGATCTAGAATCCAATACAATCAATGAAATATGGAATGGAAGTACTTTTTATTCATCCAATGTCATGACATGCCAAGGCCTACTAAGATGTTGCCTTAAATAAATGTTTTTAAAATTTCAATTTTCTTTCAGAGGTGCAGGCCAAGAAGTTGGTCGATCATGCCATTTACTGGAGTTCAAAGGCAAAAAAATATTGGTATGTCATATCATTCTTGTGTCGCTAAATAAGGTCCCTACTACATTATCATTAAAATAAAATTGTGGACTTCGACATTTGTATTCACTATGGCTTGAGAACAATTGAACCCTCATTAAGAACTAGAATCCATTAAATGACCTTTCTCAGGACGCTTTTGAAACTGACACTTTTTGTCAAGGGCCTCCTGTCCCACTTAAAGCACCTTTTTAAAAAACTTAATCCGCTTTGATAGTGATCGACTAGATGATTGTGGTTGCTCACAAGGCTGAAGAAGAAGAAATCTTAGGTCTATTGACGTAGTGGCGAAAATAAAAGGGGCGCCGACTGTAATTGTAATCAACATGGAAAACTTCCTGGAAAAGACGGAGAAACTTAACCTGTCTTCTTAAAAACAATATCTTCATGTATATATCCAATGTCTTATCGATCTCTCTATACTGTCTGTGTTTTGCCCTCCAGCTGGACTGTGGCATCCATCCAGGCATGACTGGCATGGATTCTCTCCCGTTCCTGGATATGGTGGACCCAGAAGAGATTGACCTCATGCTTGTCAGCCAGTGAGTCATGGGCAAGGCTTGTGTACTATAAGAATGGTCCCTGTCGAGAGTGAAAGTGTTCTTTGGAGTCAAAATTGAGAAATGATTTGGTCGACCAAAACATTTTTCTTATAAAACCGAAGTGTTCTTTTATCAAACATTCATAAGCGGCGCCTACTGTACTATATTATTAAAAAGGAAACTTGCATTGTATTGCAAAAAATAGTGTTTTTGAAACTGAATGTTTTACTCCTCCTACAGTATTGTACTACAAACTGTAATTAAAGATTAATCGCTAATGCACGAGGGTGTTTGTGTACATTATCATCTATGTATTATTTAACAAGATCTTGTTTGTTCTTGAACTATTAGAAAAAACTCATTGTATGTATCAGATTTTATTTACGTTCAAAAAATTTTTATTCTCTTATCATATGGAAGTTAACCTTTCCTGCAAAGGACAAATGAGTGTGTCTCACATTGTCTAAAATATTTCAAATTAAATGGTCACAAGCAATGAAATGACCTGTCCTGAATTGAGTAGTGGAGCTGGCCGCTTTAGAGCTTTTAGCTGGTGTATCAGGCGTGTTAGCACAGTGGTAAAGTGTTCAGTCAACACCAAGGTGTCAACCATAGGGTCGCAGGTGGTGGTTTTCACTTTGAGTGTTTTTTTTCAGCCCCCAATCTCCTTGATAGGACCGGCCACCAGTCTTCTTGGATAAGGATGATTAACTCTGAGGTCCTGTGTGCATGTTGTGCACGTTAGAGATCCCTTGGTAGTTTGAAATCGATGAAGAGTAGGCCATTCATGGCCGCTGCCCGGTCAAAATTAAAATTGAACCCTATCACCCCCTACATACGCAACCCACCCCACAGTGACTGAATGATCAGCTTGTTGATTGTGGTCGATTACGAAGAAGAAGAAACAAAATAAACCATTTCTGTGTTTGCTCACCAGTTTTCACTTGGACCACTGCGGAGGCTTGCCATACTTTCTCCAGAAGACAGCCTTCAAGGGACGCTGTTTCATGACCCACGCCACCAAGGCCATCTACCGCTGGCTCCTCTCAGATTACGTCAAAGTCAGGTGTGTGCTCTAGAGTTACAGTGCTGTTTCTTTGAGCTCCGCCGTTTTGAGTTTGTCAGCTCATTTAGCCGTATCAAGATTATGTCAGAATGATAAGTCTAATTTTGTTGAGCATCCTTCATGAAATAGTGTGTGTGTCTTAGTCTTCATCGCTGTGTTTAATATTATGAGATAACTTTTATGGGTTACCTATTTTGACAACTTTTATTGTACTGCCTAAGTGACTTATTTTGACATAGCCTGTAAGAGCTGGCATCGACATGAAATTGCACGGCCACAGAGAGGACTTGATGAGAACAGTGTCCTTTATGGAAAAAACAGGACTGGCATTATAAACAGTGAAAGCAGAAGAAGAATTTGTCTTCTGTCTCTTGATTCCTTGTTAGAAGCAAAGGGCAGCACTCCCCAAAAAGAGATTTGTTCAGTGAGTCAGATGATCACCTGATCATAGTGACCTCATGATTCCAACTGCCTCTCTGATTAAGGTTGTCAGTTGTTTGTTATTGTTTTTAGACATCAATGTTCATGCTGCTTTACAACACAATGCAAGTGTGTGAACTAACAACTGATTGCTGTGTGTGTCTCCCAGTAATATTGCATCAGATGATCAGCTGTACACTGACAACGACATTGAGAAGAGCATGGAGAAGATTGAGACAGTCAACTTTCACCAGGTAATTTGTTGTTGTTCTTGTTGTTTGCTGCCACGCACACGGTATGAGCTATTCGCTCTTCAAGTGGTTTAATAGACATGCAGCGGCATGGCAGCTTAGCCCTGCAACCTGGGACTGGAGGGCCTTCAGATTGGCCCCTTGTTCATACAGTTGTGCAATGCAGTCACAGGACCCCTTTGAACCAGATATGTGCAGTGCAGTCTTTGAGTTGGTTGCAGCCATGATTTAGGACTGAACTACGTGTATGTGACATCATTTTCTGTAGCCCTGATGAGAATTCAAATATTTGACCACAGCATGTGGGCAAGGGACAGTATAGGACTCCCACCTCTTACTTACATTACCAAATTGTGTTGCTAGGGGTGTTAGTGGTGTAAGAAGAACTCAAACCCTGCTTCTCATGTTGCTTTCAGGACACAGACATAAATGGTGTGAGATTCTGTTGCTACTCAGCCGGCCATGTGCTCGGGGCGGCCATGTTTATGATTGAGATTGCTGGAGTCAAGGTATGTATGAGTGAGCCCAGTCTTTCTTTACATCTTCTTCTTTCTCACCCTCAATGCTGTTGTTTCTTATTGTACTGTTAGGTCACGGCTTGGTAAAGTGAAAAGTCTACTCTCCAGTACCTGCTGACTTCGTATCTGCTGCGGTTTCACAATTTTAATTACATTAATAAGGAAAAACATACTTTTCTGCGTCAAAACGTACTATAAGAAGAAGTAGGCCTTTGCTCACTGTTCACATGCCGTTAGCTTGTTTCTAGTATAGATACCAGTGTCGATGTTGTCCCTCAGATCCTGTACACTGGAGACTACTCTCGCCAAGAAGACAGACACTTGATGTGCGCTGAGATGCCTCCAACCAAACCGGATATTGTCATCATTGTAAGTAGGATCTGTTTTAAGAGCACATTCTTTTTTTTTCTACCACCTAATTTACATCAATTGTATGCATTGAGCATGGACAAAACTGTGACAAAAACATTCACATGTCATTAGATAGAATAGTGGTGTAAGTTTCTGTCCATTTGCTGTAGTTGAACAGTTCCAGTATTCAGGGCTCTGTTTACTAAACTTAGAACACACCAAGTTTTCAAGATGGCCATCCACAACGCAGTTTTTGCTTGAGGCCAGGACTCCCATTTCCCATCTAAATTTTGACCTGTGCAGGTCGCATTCAGGCCTGGTGCACAGGCGGGGGCCTCAAGGGAAAACTGCGTAGTGGGTGGCCCACTTATGTGTCTCAGTGGGTTTTTTTTCCATTGAACGGAGTGTGTACCAGCCATGCCTAGACTTGCTGCCTTCTTCTCTCCAACAGGAGTCCACATACGGCACTCACATCCATGAGAACCGCGACGAGCGTGAGCACCGCTTCACCAGCCTGGTCCATGACATAGTCAACAGAGGGGGCCGCTGCCTCATCCCTGCCTTTGCCCTGGGCAGAGCTCAGGAACTCTTGCTTATCCTTGGTGAGTGACATACTTGACCGATGCCTCTAGATTCCTTGTAGAGTAAAGGGCAGAATCTTTGCGGTTCGAGAGCCCTCTTCATCAGACGTAAAGCCAGCGAGGTGTTTAAGAAGGTGACCATCCATGATCCATGACACAGTCAAGCCTGGTCTCACATTTCTCTCTAAATTTTGTCCTGCGCAGTTCGCATTCAGGCCTGGCTAAAGCTTGCTCAGGCCCGGCCCCAAGGGAAAACTGCGTTGTGGATGGCACCCTTTTGGTGATTTTTCCCTTGTGAACAGACCCCTTTAATATATCATTTTTTTTCGGAATGGACTTGTTACCCCTATTCCAACCCCTAACCTGGAGGACAGGTGAGTGCTATTAGTCTGGTCTCTACCCTTTGACCTGTCTGGCGAGGGTGGTCCTACCAGGAGACAAGTCTCCCTCCACCATAGCCCTCAGGGTCGTCGAAACACATGAGCCCATCCAAACCACATATTTTCTTATCCAACACCAGGTGTACTGTTGGAAAAGTACTTTGTCACGACTTTCTCACCTCTCCCAGATGTAAAAGGGCTACCCTACTATAGACAGTGAAAGATCTTGTTAGTATGTTCGCATGGGCGCTGATTTAGCAGCACTACCAGTACCAGTAAGTATGCCTCCCAGGAGGTTGAGAAGGCTCTGGAATGCATTAAGTCTGTCAGAGTATTAGTGGCTGTAAAGTGCTTTGAGTTTGCTGTAGAGCGGGAAAAAGCGCTCTATAAATGCTATCTATTATTATTAATAATATTATTATTGTTATCTGCTGTGAGCACAGATGAGTACTGGAGCAACCACCCAGAGCTCCACGACATCCCCATCTACTACGCCTCCCAGCTGGCCAAGAAGTGCATGAGTGTCTACCAGACCTACATCAACGCCATGAATGAGAAGATCCGACGACAGATCACAATGAGCAACCCATTCGTCTTCAAACACATCATCAACCTCAAGGTGAATATCTCTGCTCACAGTCACAAGGCAGTCTTTTATTCTGGTCTGGATGGGTCTTGTGACTGCATTGCACAATTGCTTGAACAAGGGGCCAATCTGAAGGCCTTAGAGCTAGGCTGCCACAGCTCTGTATGTCTATTTGATCATTTAAGAGCGAATAGCTCATACCCTGTGCCTACTGATAGCAGCAACAACAACATACATATTTCTAAAGGCTTTATGAGGGATGTTGTGTCTTACAATGGTCAAAGTAAAAGATTGATTTAAACATTTAAATGGCTTTGGAATGAAACGTGTCTGTTGGGGTATTAATGTGCTGTAAAGTGCTTTAAGCTTGCTGTGGAGAGCGAGAAAAACGCTATCTAGATCGGCTATTATTATCTCTATTATTTCTATTGTTTCCCAAGAACATGGAGCAGTTTGAGGACATTGGTCCGTCTGTGGTCCTGGCCAGTCCAGGCATGATGCAGAGTGGCCTGTCCAGGGAGCTGTTTGAGACATGGTGCACAGACAACAGGAACGGCTGCATCATCGCTGGATACTGCGTGGAGGGCACACTGGCAAAGGTGGCCAACTCTTCAACCTACACACTTTTATGTGATCATACATTTTCATACTTATTACCAAAATGTTATTCTCTCTATCTCTCTCTCTCTCTTTATTTTTGTTTTACACCCCTCACATCCGCTATAATTGCTATGCAAATGAAGTTCACTTATCTACTATCCTAATAAAGTACATACACTGATTTACTATAACAATGAAGTACACTGACCTACTATATAAATGTTATCTATTATTTATTATAATGTTAATTTCAGCATGTGCTGTCGGAGCCAGATGAAATTGTGACCATGACCGGACAGAAGCTGCCCCTGAAGTGCTCAGTGGACTACATCTCATTCTCGGCTCACGCTGACTACAAACAGACCTCAGAGTTCCTCAGGGAGCTCAAGCCTGCACATGTGGTATGTATCAAAGGCTGGGGAGGGCTTGCTGCTCACTTACAGCACAGATGTGTCACATAAGATGAGATAAGATAAGATGATTCTTTATTATCCCATGAGGGTAAATTAGTTTCACAATGTTTTGAACATATTCACAAATAAAGAAACAATGTGGTGGAACGCATCTGCACACACCTGCATTCTAAACATGGGGCACATGGGCAGTTTTCATGGCTGTCACCACCCCCCCCCCCCCCCTCTGTCCTATCGTAGATGGACGTTCAAATGTAGGTCCCACCTCTTGTATGGTCTAAACAGTGTTGCTAGGGGTCAGGGGTCAAAGCTGTCAGGCATGTGCCTGAAATCAGGTTTTGAAAACTGATGGTAACATATTTTCAGGTTTTGAAGAAAGCAGAAAATTAGGAAATGATGAACCCACTTCCATATTTCAGGCATGACAACTTAAAAAAATGAAGTTTCAGGTTTTTAGACTCTCCTCTGCTTACACCCCTGCTAGGGGTGTAAAACCCAAACTAAACCTAAGCATTGTTGTTGTGTTCCCAGGTACTTGTCCACGGTGAGGTGAATGAGATGGCCCGCCTCAAGTCTGCCCTGCTGCGAGAGTACGAGGATAATGCTGACTACAAGATGGAGGTTCACAACCCTCGCAACACTGTGCCCATAGAGCTGCACTTCAGAGGAGAGAAAGTGGCCAAAGTCAGCGAACAGTTTATTGAAATAATAATGACAATTATTTATTTGTAAAGCGCTTAAAATCCACATAAAAGTGCTCGATGGCGCTGTATACATGTACATCACATGGTAAAAGACATACATTACATATAGATTGACATCATAATATTATAATATTAATAGCCGATTTATATTTCATGCTCGTGCTCAAAGTGCTTTACAGCATATCATTACCCTGACAGACTTGTTTCATTCCAAAGCCATCTCAACCATCAACCATAGGCAGCGAAAGATCTTGTCAGCATGTTGGTATGGGCGCCGACCAGGCAACAATACCAGTATGCCTCACAGGAGGTTGAGATAGACAGCTTTGGAATGAATTAGATCTGTCAGGGTAATAATGTGCTGTAAAGCCGCATTGAGCTTCCTGTAGAGCGAGAACAAAAGTTGGCTATTATTAATAAGTTCTTCATTGTATGTTATTTAAGTCATTGTCATTTTGTTGTGTCCACATGTCATGTAATACATGTCAATGGATTAATAACGTTCATCTTATCTTATTATTATCATTATTATTAGTAGTAGTATTATTGGCGGATTAGCTCATTCGGTAACGTGCCGAGGACCTCGGGTTCGAGCCTCGACTGGGGCGAGTTCCGTAAACCCCTGAGAAAGGTTTTTTTTACCACCATGTCCTCACCCCACCCAGGTGTAATAGGGGTACCGGCTATAGGCATCTCACAGGCTGCCTGTACTTATGTTCAATCTGTGTGATGTGCTATGTGTTGTATGCGTTAGTAGCCTGTCAGGGGAGTAATAGATGTATAAAGCTTTGAGCTCTCCGGAGGAAAAGTGCTCTGTAAATACCATCTTTACTTTTTTTGTTTTTACAATTATTAATATTATTATTAGTATTATCTTTCTTATGATGATGATGTAACCTGTTGTCCCCAGGTGGTGGGAGACTTGGCCACAGAGTCCCCCTCACAGAACCACAAGGTGTCTGGCATCCTGGTCAAGAGAAACTTCAACTATCACATTGTCTCACCTAAAGACTTGCAAAGTGAGTTTACACATTCATATATAGGAAAACATTCAGTGTTGACAGTCTTCTGGACATTTCTGGAATTCCGGAAATGAAATTGCTATGACTGTTTTATTTCATGTATATTTTTTAGCTATATTGACGAATTAAAATGCAGGAGAGGGTTTTAATTGTCTTCAATGAAGTTTTCATGAAATGAAATCTTTGAGGACTGATAACCTGAACATTGCATTGGGGCCGTGCAGTGGGAAAAAGATGAACACATGGAGTCTGGTCTCCAAGCAGGCGACCTGGGTTCCAATTACTCGGGGGTCTTCTGGACATGGGTTGTTTGTGGAGTTTATATCACTGTCCACCACCGTCCTATCAGACATGGACGTAAAAACGTAAGTCCCACCTCTTATAGGACCCAATATTGTGTCACTAGGGGGTGTGAAACTCATTCGAAACTCACATACAGACATGACAGTTGGCTATTTTAGCGTAGCGTTGGCTATTGTAGCGTAGCCAACCCGATAGCTTTCCGCGTGTTCAAACAGGATATAGCCCTACAAAGGATAATTAGGAAAGTATGAGTAAAACTCACACGTGTTGTCTGCATCTCAGTGTTAAAAGCTGTCTGTTGTGTGTTGGGGATGCGCTGGAGAGGGCTACGCTTTTTGTTTTTTAAAGAGAAAGAGACCAGTGTCCAGTCTCATCCTCTCTGGTAGAACCATCTCTATCATTCTCGCCTTCTACCACACCAAACTGAAACTTCGCACAACTGACAGGTTTCTCCCCACCCGTCCTGTCGGAGAGGGAGTTAATGACCAAACATTGTTGCTAGGGACTCAATAACTTTGAAGAGTCTCTGTTTGATTCTAAGTCTTTATTGGTCAACAATATATAGACAAGTCAGACACGGGTATCTGTGAACACAAATAACTAGAATGAATAAGTATATGATATATAACAGTATCAAATTAAATATCCTCTAGGGACGGTAAACTTTAACTCTATATTCTGAATCTCTTGTGTTTGTCTTGTCCAGGCTACACAGACCTGGCCATCAGCACGGTGGCCCAGCGGATGAGTGTGGTCTTCACCAAGGGGGCGGCCCTCTTCTCCTACTACCTCAACCAGCTGGCCGGAGACGTGGAGTACCTGACCATTGGGCCCGGCACCACCATCCGGGTCTTTGGCTCGGTCAAGATCACGCTGGACGCCAGCGTGGCCTATGTGGAGTGGACGTCCAACCCTGTGACAGACATGTACGCAGACTCTGTCATTGCCGTCCTCCTGAGGGCCGAGACTGAGGGACTCTCCGTGAAAGGTGGGAGATTTTAGTTGATTGTTTTTTTGTATTTTGATTTATTTTACTTTATGTGTTTCGTTGTATTTTATTTTATTTGTTTTTATTCTATTTCATTTCATTTTTAGATACAGTGGTCTCTTTTTCGTTCTTGATTTTGAGACAACTGTCTGTTGATCTGTTATTTTAGGCCTTTGTGTACGCACATCAGGATATTCTCGCAACAGTCCTGCTGCCAATGGCAAAGAGTTTTCCAATTTCTGTAAAGTTTGCCCCTCCCCCTGTACCGCAGGCATCCCCCCTCCCATGACCATGGACAGGCCCCACTTCCAGGAATGTCTGCTGGAGATGTTGGGAGAGATGTTTGGCTCGGACACCACCAGCAAGCTGGTGCAGAGAGACTGTATCACCCTGACTGTGGACTCCACCAAGGCTTCCATCAACATCGATACACTGGTCAGTGAACAAATAATAATAATAGTGATAATAATTTGTATTTCATATGCGCATTTATTCGACCCTTCTGGACTTAGAGCCGTGAAACATTGCAGGGGAAATGCACAAACTATTCCAGTCCTGTGTTCTATCCAAGCCAATATTGTAAACTTACACCATGTACGTGATTGATGATATTTGTTCCAGTAGAATTAGCATGAAATGCATTTATAGACAGTACAGTAACCTTGAGTGACCATTTGGGACAATGCAAAGGGGTGTGTCCAGGAGAGAATGAGTTTATGAATTTGTTAGTGTGTCAACCTGGACAAACAGTGAAGTGAGAAAAACGAGAGGAATCACAAAGTGTGTCAATCACGCACTTCTTCCCGGCAGTCACATAGATTATGATGGTGATGATAACGACGACGGCGATGATGATGATGATAACAATGATGGTGATGATAATGACAATGATGAAGATAATATAAATAGCAATGATGATAGGAATGGTGATGGTAATGGTGATAATGATTCTGGCGACAATTGTGAATGATGATGATAATGATAACGATGATAATACCATGTTTCCCCAGGAGGTGACCTGTGAGGATGAGTCTCTGCAACAAGTGGTCCAGTCTGCCGTGAGCAGGCTACATCAGGCCATACACCCTGTCAAATGTGCCGACACCTGAGTCTGTCTGTGTGTGTGTGTATGTGTGTGTGTCTGTCTGTCTGTGTGTGTGAGAGATCAGGCTACACCAGGCCATACACCCTGTCAAATGTGCCGACACCTGAGTCTGTTTGTGTGTCTGTCTGTCTGTCTGTCTGTGTGTGAGTCTGTCTGCCTGTGTTTCTGTGTCTGTCTGTCTGTGTGTGTATGTGAGAGCAGGCTACATCAGGCCATAGACCCTGTCAAATGTGTCGACACCTGAGTCTGTCTGCCTGTGTTTCTGTGTCTGTCTGTGTGTGTGTGAGAGCAGGCTACACCAGGCCATACACCCTGTCAAATGTACCGACACCTGAGTCTGTCTGTGTGTGTGTGTGTGTCTGTCTGTGTGTGTGTGTGAGTCTGTCTGTCTGTCTGTCTGTGTGTGTGTGTGTGAGAGATCAGGCGACACCAGGCCATACACCCTGTCAAATGTGCCGACACCTGAGTCTGTCTGTGTGTCTGTCTGTGTGTCTGTCTGTGTGTGTGTGTGTCTGTGTGTCTGTCTGTGTGTGTGTGAGAGATCAGGCTACACTAGGCCATACACCCTGTCAAATGTGCCGACACACCCATCCTATCAGAGACATGTTAAAACATAGGTCCCAACTCTTATGTTGTCTAAAAAGTGTCGCTAGGTTTGTAAAACTCAAATAAAACAAAATGTATTATTGAGAGAGTGGAAAATGGCAAAGCTTCATTTTTAATGGAAACAAAAAGAGAGAGGTACAAATCATGTGTGAATGTTGGTAAGAAAATGTGTAGTCTTTCTCTTGTAGGCCTGCAATTGAGACAATACATGTATGTGACTTTTTAACTGTTTTTACTCCACCATTCATTTGACAGCCACAAAATGTCAATGTTGTTGTAAATAATGTAGTTGTTTACCTACTAGAAAGAGTTAATCCGGCAGTGTTGTGACCATATTGAAATAAATGGAGGGGGGCAGACTGCTGATGCTGTTAGTATATATGGAAATATTTGTTAGCTTAGGAGAAACGGGAAAAAACAGGACGGAACAAAAAGTTTTTTTTTATCTTATGTGGACTCTACTGTAACTTGCGAAATTCCCTTCATTGACTTGACATTGTTGTACATCCATGT
>JAUELK010092343.1:0-12273 GCA_031471215.1 Gastropteron pacificum
TGCAAAATTAAATTGTGTCTTTCCGGAAATGTCTACGAATCTACTCACAATCTATGGTCGAGCAACGAATAGACAAATACCGAAGTTCAAAGCAGGGCCCTTTCACGTTCACTATCTCAACTTATCTATGTGCTCATTGTATCTTTTTGCAAGCGAAGCTGCAACGGGTCTTCTAGTAGTTAATAATTGTAGAATACACTTTTTGTATTTTAAAAAAATGCTTTGGAAAATCACGATGCTAAACCTCTTTCGCCTACATGTATTTGAATCAAAGGTTGACTTGCTCTAAAAGCTTCAAAACTTCTGGACAACGAATTACATACGTGTACGAGGTAGTAGTCACACAAACAACATTGACACAAACAAAAATGTGGAGTACATGGTCTTTACAACACAGTACATCTTTACAACACAGTACATCTTTACAACTGTACAACACAGTACATCTTTACAACACAGTACATCTTTACAACACAGTACATCTTTACAACACAGCATATCTTTACAACACAGTACATCTTTACAACACAGTACATCTTTACAACACAGTACATCTTTACAACACAGTACATCTTTACAACACAGTAGGCTACATCTTTACAACACAGTAGGCTACATCTTTACAACACAGCACATCTGTCAATTTCAAAGCATCTTTATTCTTTATATAGGACTTCTCCAAAGATACATGATAGCGTAGTGTAAGTCCACCGAATGAGTACATTAGTTCTACGTATGACTCACAAGACGCTGTATCAGAGGTCCACCGAATGAGTACATTAGTTCTACGTATGACTCACAAGACGCTGTATCAGAAGTCCACCGAATGAGTACATTAGTTCTACGTATGACTCACAAGACGCTGTGTACCAGAAGGCCCGCCTACTCAACATCAAATATTGTTGGTTTTGACATTATTGTAGATCTTCTTTTTTCTCCAGACGAATTTCTTGAGTAGATATTGGCCTGTTAACATTGTATACAGTGCAACCCAGTTATATCGAGATCGGATGTATCGACATTCCGGATGTATTGACATTGCGCCCCGGTCCCGAATATTTCCCTATATGTCATCACTAACAAAAAAAACTCTGTATTGACACACCATTTCGGAAAACCCGGTTGTATCGACATCGACATCGACGTCGACAGCGTGTTTTTTTCCGGAAATCACGAGCTCGTAGCCAATGAGAACACTTATTTCTCTAACAATGGAAACACGTGGGCGTCGGTAATCGCGTTGCGTGGCTTTGCGACAGCCCAGATGGTATTTCCGGTGATTGACACGCTAGGTGTTCCCACACAATGAGATTGCGTGGGCGTGGGAAATTGCATAAGTGGACATGAAGTGTCATCGATATTGGTGATCGTAATCTTCTCAGTGATCAACATCATTTTTTTTTTTAAGAATTAGAATCCACTGTTGTCTTTGAATTCTCGTATTGTAATTGTAATGAAAGGTGGGGTGACAGGGATTACCTAAAAGGAACAAGACAAAAAAAAATGAAACATTAATTATCTTGATGCAAGAGTAATAGTGGCATGGTATTAAGAACAAGACGAACCTGGCTTTTGCAAGAAAAGCACAAAAGAAAACAAGTTTCACAGAAAACAAAACACTGAGCAAATGATAACATTACAGAACGAACACAAAGCATGACAAAGCTACAGAACAAGTATAGAAAGAGATGGCTGGAATAATATATTAGTTTTTCTCGCTTTATATATGGATGTATAAGCTTCACCACCAACAATTAGGTGCCGAAACCGAAGTCACGAATATACTGTCTCTTGTAATTTCGTCTAAGATTTTGTGAGAAGGAAAAAAAACGAAGAAAGTTTTTTTGTAGAAACCTAGATCTATACCAGTGTTGTGCTGTCGTTCATTAGCAACGGCAACACTGATATAGATCTAATCTAGATCTAGATCTAGTCTGATAGGTTCAATATGCAATATATCATCTGTGTATCACTGAGCGACCACTTGAGCAACAGACCGAACAGAAAACGAAAAGATCCAAAACAATTTATGTGATGTCCACGATTATTCTCATTTCACATACAAGTAAATACAGTCATGCATACACGGTGATGATAATTTTATGTACAAGGCAAGGTGCAGAGTTCACCGACACAGTTTGAAGTGTGAATGTTGCTCTAATATTTTACGGTACATCTTCATGCAGGAGCTACGACACACGAGTGCTCTGCTTGGGAGCCACATAACGTTAAAAAAACTAAACAATTTTGGTTCATTTTCCCGTTTATTAAAAACTGTGATCACATTATAGATAATCTCCCTAAATGTTAAACTCAAACATAGTCGAGAAATCTAAACATGTAAATAGACTCTCATTAACTCAATTTTAAAGGCCACTCCATCCCAATTACACTCGTGGCATTGGGCATGGAAGCCAGCCTGATAAAAAAAAAATGACAAACGATTTTCTACGAGTACGAGGGGAAAAAAAAGCGTTGTTTTTTTAAATTTTTTTTGAAGGGGTTCGTTTTACCAAAGTAAACAAAAGAAAAAGAAAAAAAGAAGAAGAAGAAGAAGGAGAGAAAATAATTAAGTGACCATCATTATTTGTAACTGTAATGTATTCGCGTCAAAGAAGAAAAATACAATAAATAAAATGACTGTTAACAAAACAAAAAAAGAAGCTCTTTGCTAAAATGCAATCGTCAATGAATCGTAAAGAATTCATTGGATTTCATGTGAAGGCCAGTGTGCTATATTCTAGTTCATTTAGTTTTGTTACCTTTCTCAGAAAAAAATCATGATTTGTTCTTGTTAAAAGGGAGGGAAATACAGTGAATTTAAAATGACCAAACATGCACACTCTATCCAAAATGTGCTTTGATGTAAATCACTCCGAATATAATATAGGTTTATTTGAAACAACATGAGCTATTGTTATAAATAAAACCATTTTCAAAAAGAGATGTTAGCATTTTTTGAAGAACACACAAATTAATAATTCCGCAAAATGTAATTTTCTTTTAAACACAAGATCTACTCTGTTCATGCTGAAAGGTTATTGATTTTTTTTTTGAATGTTTAAATATTGTAATTTTATAGCAGCATAGAGTATGCTCTCCATCGCAACTCTGTATTCTTGCTGTTTCTGTTGGCCTGCTGCATTTTGTGACTGGGCATTGATTGGCTTCAAACTTCAAAGGATGTGACTCAAAACGTAAAATTAAAGTAAAAATAACATTAATCCGTATATTCTCCTCAACCAGTTGCTTGCATTCCAAACTGTCCTCCTGACAAACCGAGGTCTAATTGTGATCCTTGAGCCCCCTGCATGCTCCCGAGTCCGAGTTGTCCCCCTTGTGACATCATCTGATTGCCCTGGCCGAGCTGTCCGCCCAAGCTCGCCTGCAAAGTCTGCCCGCCGGAAGTCATGAGCTGACCCCCGTTTCCTGTCAGCTGACCGCCTCTTCCTCCAATGAGCTGTGAGTTGGCTAGATTAGCATTGAGTCCTGACATCTGTGTGGTGGGGACGTTGTTGTTGTTGGTGAATCGAGGAGTCATCTGAGTCGGAGACGCACCGTTCATTTGGCCTGTGGAAATAGATTAATACATTGAGTTTACTTGGTTACGTCCCCTATCAATACATTGAGTTTACTTGGTTACGTCCCCTATTAATACATTGAGTCTACTTGGTTACATCCCCTATTAATAAAATACATTGAGTTTACTTGGTTACGTCCGCTATTGATACATTGAGTTTACTTGGTTACGTCCCCTATTAATACATTGAGTTTACTTGGCTACGTCCCCTATTAATACATTGAGTTTACTTGGTTACGTCCCCTATTAATACATTGAGTTTACTTAGTTACGTCCCCTATTAATACATTGAGTCTACTTGGCTACGTCCCCTATTAATACATTGAGTCTACTTGGTTACGTCCCCTATTAATACATTGAGTCTACTTGGTTGCGTCCCCTATTAATATATTGAGTCTACTTGGTTACGTCCCCTATTAATACATTGAGTCTACTTGGTTACGTCCCCTATTAATACATTGAGTCTACTTGGTTACGTCCCCTATTAATACATTTAGTCTACTTGGTTACGTCTCCTTTTAATACATTGAGTTTACTTGGTTACGTCCCCTTTTAATACATTGATTATTTGCCTTGGTTGATGAAATTTTGCAATCTGTCTGTTTCAAGATTTGTTTAGCAACAAACCATTTCAAATTGGTAGACACATTTTTTATTGCCAAAAGTCTTTAGCTGTCTTATATTCTCATCGGCCCCTTTCCTTAGCTGTTTTGCCCATACCTGAAAGCCCATCAACCTTTCAATTTAACAGGAATGTTAGGCAAGAGTTTGGTTGGGTTACATCAGCTGATTTGATTTAGCCTCGATACTGGTTTTGGTTTTGTTTTTCTTTGTTGATAGACAATAGTAAAGTCAATGCTGTCATAATCTGTGTGTTAAAGAAGGGAATTGTTTATGTGTGTTTGGGGGGAAAGGGATGCGGCGATGCGTGTGTAGTAGCAATCATGCACAGCGGTTTTGAAGCTCTAGGCAAGTGATAGAGTCAACGCTAATATTACAGCTGCAAATGTTCTTACGATGCTGCATCGTGTTTGGAAATTGGATTATGACGTATCAAGCTAACGAATTGTTTCTTGGTTGAGCTTTCGGCCACATCGAGGGGTCAGTAGACATCCTTTACCTCAGCTATTCTCTAATGTAAGTAGCCTACTGTAACACAAACTCCCTGGTTATTCAAGGTGCCTTGTACAGACAGGTCAGTAGTGAAACAATGAAGCTACAGACAATCCTTGGATGGCATAAGCGGATTAGAGATGGATAAATTAAGACACTTTCCAGCCGAGTTTGCGGTTACTGTTAAAGCATAACTAGATCTAGATCTAGTACACCTCTAATTCCCCATGTTGTGGACTACAAAGGCGTGGATATACAGAGCTACGGGCCCATCTGTCATAAGGAGTAAGAAGCGAACTATACAGGGCATTGTGACGTATATGGGGAAATCCAGACCGACTTTGCGTGGAGCGAGCAACGTCTGATCTGATGACACACGCGAAGACACGCTAATCCGCCCACTCCCGGCTGTCATGGCCCGACATGCGGCACTAAATCTGGCCACTTGACTGATCCACAATGGCGGCTGCAGACTTGACCGGGCCACGTCACCGTTAACCACAAAGACGCATGGCGTTGTGATGGATGTGCTAACATGTGACCCCCCCCCCTCCATCTCATCCCCCGCCCCTATATTTGTGTATCCTACAATGGACAGATTGATGGTCAGTTCTAAGGTGACCAACAAGAAGTATTACCTAAGTCAGTGGGGAAAATGGAGTCGCAGAAAGACCCCGTTAGTGTTCTAAAAGTGTGACGCTGTCAAAGAGATAAAGAGTCCCCTTCTTTCATGTTGTTTATTGTAGGCCTATATATGGGTCAGCCACAGCTCTACCATCATTATAGAATGCAACATATAAACTGCTATAGTAGTCCCCACAAAGAAGCCAACTAATTTTACGCTGCTACAAGAGGCAATGCACTATAAGTAAGGACGGATTTCCTGAAATGATGATTTTCTTGATTAGTTTAATCCATCCAATCGTTTGTTTTGTGGATCACCATGACAACGTCAAGTAGTGTCGTGAGAAAGTCACTACAGAATATTGCATCCCCGACCCATATCAATCCACACAGCCCTGTGCAGTGCTAGACTGACACACGTTGACAATCTCCCACAAACTAATTATCGAACAAATTCATGATTTTGTCATGATGAACAAACAAACGGACACAAGAAGACAATCAAATGAATGTAACAAGAAATATACCCCCCAGAGAAGTTTGAAGATAAAATGAAGAATTTGAGTGTTAAAGTGCTTCGGGGAGAGAGAGAGAGAGAGAGAGAGAGAGAGAGAGAGAGAGAGAGAGAGAGAGAGAGAGAGAGGGGGGAGAGAGAGGAGAGAGAGAGAGAGAGAGAGAGAGAGAGAGAGAGAGAGAGACAGCATGACTTTTGTGTGGGCCTAAACCTTGATCGACACAATTGGGTGAAAATAGTAAGAAGAAGGACCTATACTTTGACGTCTGTCTCCAACAGGACAGGGCTGGATAGACATACAAACTGCCCATGTCCAGAATCCCCCAATACAGGTATTCGAACCTAGATCGCCAGCGCGGAAACTAAACGAATCAACCCAACGCAGTGCTTGCATCACGAACCAATACATAGCAAGCCTCTGCCTCTTTGCCTTCAATTATTGTTCCCTCAATCATCTGTCTTTGAAGGGTGTCGTGTCGTCTTACATATCCATAGTAGGTTATCTTTCGCTTCTTTATTGTTTTTTTCCACCATTAAAAATCTAGTTGTTTCAGGACTTGCCGATTTGTAATCTTGTCTTTCCACGACGTTCTAGTTAGCCTGCGGGATATCCACATCTCAGCGGCCTCGAGACGCACCATCTGACAACAATTTTAGAACCTATGCCCCCCCCCCCCCTCCCCCCATTATTCTATGGTTCCATCGGAGGAGCTGGTGGAGTCAGAGCATTGCGAACAAGGCCCGGGACATGCCCTATTTGTCATGTACAATGTACATCAAGTACATGTATAGGTACAATAGACTACCAACAAAAAATGTAGCCCTATTTGTCATGTACAATGTACATATTGTATAGGTACAATAGACTACCAACAACAAAAGTAGCCCTATTTGTCATGTACATCAAGTACATGTATAGGTACAATAGACTACCAACAAAAACATGTAGCCCTGCTGTCGTGTACCTTGTGCAACTGTCGCCTATCTGTCTCTCTTTCTTTCTTTCTGGCCCTCTGTCTTTCTTTCTTTCTGTCTTTCTTTCTGTCTTTCTGTCTTTCTTTCTTTCTTTCTGGCCCTCTGTCTTTCTGTCTTTCTGTCTTTCTGTCTTTCTTTCTGTCTTTCTGTCTTTCTGTCTTTCTTTCTGTCTTTCTTTCTGTCTTTCTTTCTTTCTTTCTTTCTTCCTTCCTTCCTTTCTTTCTGTCTTTCTTTTGGCCTCGCGGTGGCCGAACATCTAACTTGTTGGGTTGCGTGGTAAGTAAGGTCTTACAGTATGTATGGCTATCAACTCTTGTCCTATCCTATCTTGAGACCAACGTTAGTATGTAGGTCTCACCTCTTTCATGATCCATTTGTGTCGATAGGGGTGTAAAACTCAAACAAAAACAAGCATATATCACTCTTTCCTTCTTTTCTTTTTGTGTGCCGTGTATTTCCTTCATTGATCGATATAGACTATTACGTCACATCAGTGCTGTTTTGTGCTATCTCCCTCAATATCATTGTATAGTTAGAACAAAATAGCACTGAGGTCGCGATCACTTTCAAAGCTAATTTGCATATTCATATTGTGATTAGCCGTTTAGCTTACTGTTTCTTTCTGTCGTTTTACTGGAACCTTTTCTCGTTTTGTTTCGTTTTGTATGTTGTTCTTTTTGTTGTTGTTGTGTGTGATTTGTTTTTGTTTAATTTGTTTTGGGTTTGGGTTGTTTTTTTTTGTTTTTTTTTTGTGGGGTGTTGTTGTTTGCTTGTTGTTTTCTTAGTGCTCGTAGAAAGCAGAAAGAGGGGGGGGGGGATATGACACATACAGGCGAGTACACATTTCTTTAAACACACACGCAGATAGACTGACAAGAGAGAGAGAGAGAGAGAGAGAGAGAGAGAGAGAGAGAGAGCAAGACGGAGAGAGAGAGAGACAGAGAGAGAAGGACTAACGGTGCATCTTACGGATGGCCGTATATCTTATACATAGTACTGTCAAAAGTGGACATGTGGACATTGCACCCTACGGACAGGGTCAGAAGAAATGATTTATCTTACAGAAGACGAGAAGAATAGAAAACTAGGCCCACGTAGACATAGAAGACAGACAGGCAGATAGACAGGCAGACAGAAAGGCAGGCAGGTAGTAAGATAGATAGACAGCACGTAGACCGATAGACAGACGGGCAGAACAATAGACAGGCAGGCAGAGATACAGCAGACAGAAAGATAGACAAACAGACAGACAGGCAGCCAGAGAGACAACACACAGTCAGGGAGACAGATAGACTGACAGACAGACAGACAGGTTGGCAGGAAAACCCACAGACAGGACACACGAACACATACACACAACATGTGCAACGGTACTTAAATGTTCTTGCAATCCAATATAGATATTTGTGTGTGTGGGGGGGGGGGGGGGCACTTCATTCTCAATACCAAGAAACCTCTGCACCCTGTTTGAAAAAGCTTTCAATTTACCACACCAACAACAGACCTTTCTGAGCTAGTGGACTACTTGAGGCAATGCAATCCTCTTATGAAATGTACTAAATTAAATGGTAGCCTACCTGATTTGGACCTCACTTTGACTGAAGCTAGACCAAGTTGTATGTCCTATCAAAATAGTACTATCGTCTTACTGATAACCACTTGTGAGAAACCAGAATTCACTCAGTTTGCCATCGAGCAAATGTAGGTTGTAAGAGTGTTGAAATTGAAACCAATGGTAACACTACTGACATCAACAAAGAGTGTCATTCTCAACGATAATGACCAACAGAATCACCATCAACAACATCAGCAAAGCAACACTAACAGCGGTGTCATTACTAACAACAAAAGCAACAAACGTGTCAGTGTCACTGTCACGAACAACATCAGGAAACAAAAAAAGGGAGAACGTTACGATGTCGGGGAAGTTGTTATTAGTGACAGTGCGCTTTGAACACATTCAGTAGTCTTAGCGTCCACAGAAAGTTTACAGCCTGTTTCTGAACCTTGAACTTATAGATCTAGTTATAGTCTTTCGACATTGGCATCCAATGCTCTTTCATGTCTTCTCCACGCCAACGGACGGCTAGGGGTAATTGAAAAGTGTGTGCATTACTAGTATAAGAAAGACTGATGTTGAACAATGCTGCAAGCCATGGCCCAAACAGAGGCTATTTTGCAAATGATATGGGGAACATTATGCATCCGGGTCAGATCTATGCGAGTTGGGTTTTTTTGCAACCGACTCCCCATTTTGAAAATACATACATATATTATTTATCATACATGTGTGAGCGTGTGTGCATCATCGTATTACGTTTGTGTACGTATTCATGTTCTCACCTGAGAAAGAGTTGGTCATTCCCATAGAGCCGAGTCCATTGCCAATCTGATTAGAGTTGAGCAGCTGAGAGTTTTGACCCAGGCCCAGAGAATTACCCATGTAATCCGTGCCCATGAGGATAGAGTTCGAATCTCCCAGCTGTCCACCCATCTGAGAGCCGAGCTGACCGTTACTCAGACCCATTCCGGAGGAGAGGCCATTCCCTTGTCCAGCGGAAAGTCCGACATTTCCCAAACCAAGCTGTCCAGACAGCTGTCCAGCTCCACCACCCCCGAAGCTGTTTCCGTACTGGCTGTCCAAAGCATTCATCGAGGAGCTGCCAGCCATTCCGAGCTGAGGAGCCGAGGAGCCGAAAGAGTTCATGTCCATGGGCTGCTGGAGCGCGGAGTTCATGTCCAGCATGCCCATATTCCTGGAACTTGCCGCCGTGGAGAAGTCCAGACCTCCAGACCCAGACAAGGAATCCCCGAATGGATTGTTGTACAGGCCGTTGTCCATGGAGCCGCTGAGGACGTTCCCGTCGATGAAGGCGAGCTGGTCTAGGCGTGGGTTGTCCATGAAGCCAGCCATGGGGTCCATCAGGGCGCGGTTCATCCGGAGGTCAGCGCTGGAGCGTGATGCCGAGGCGTGATAGCGTCCGAACCCGGGAATCATGAACGGCCTGGTCTTCAGCGGCTTGGGCTCAGTGCTGAATCGGGGGGCGGGGAATCGAGACCCGAAAAGACGAGACCTGGGTCTTGAGCCTGCTGGACATAAAGGAATCAAAGTTAGCTGACCCTTCTCTACAGTTATAAATCCTGTTACAAAAGAAATTCACAATATTTTCTTCTTCTTTCTTTTTTAATTGTCTTGCTCTTTCACTAGGTCTACAAAAGTTTCTTTTGGAGGGTTTCGTGTCTTTTCATGCATAGCAACAGAGACTTTTAAAACATAGTTTGATATTTAAGCCTGCGCGTTAGAAGGAAAAAAAGTTTGTCAGCGTTACAGGTCCGTTCATAAGCTCCATTATTATGTTTTCAGATTCTATAATATTCCCATTGTGCAGTTTAAAATAAATTACTCTTATTGGCCAGGTTGATGTAGTCTTTGTACTTACTTCTCCTTCCATACGAGGTGTATGGGTAGGCAAGGGTCTCCAACACAAGCAAGGCCAGGGTAAATACTACAATTTTGAGCACGGCCATTCTGTGAGGAGATAAGAGTGACAAGTTTGTTACATACATACATACATGATACATGATGTGTTCGGTGGTTGAGACCTGTTCACAGGTCAGTTCACCGGTCAGTTGACATCTAAAGGCTGCATCTTGCGTTGCAAAGTCTATTGGTAGCATTCAGGGTTATACAATGCTGGTTGATTTGCCCAGTGGGCATCGAGTCTGTACTTGAAGGCGTTCGCGCTAAGTGCGGACACTGCTTGTTCTGGGAGACTATTCCAAACTGATGTACTCTGTGCGTGTCTTTCGAAGAAATGAAAAATAATTAAAAGAAAAATAACCATCGAAAATTGAGACTAGATGTCTATATGTAGTGGAAAACATATAATACCTGCTGGTGTTTACCTGCTTAATGACGATTAGTATTGCCGTTCCTTTTAGTAAGATGGTTATCGTTAGGGGGAAATCTGTCTTCGGTTTTCTGAATCAAACAAAATGAAAACATACGATAATTCGTTATTGACCCATGGAGGGAACATTGAAAGTTCTACCGCCGCGTTCACAAACGAACATTCTCTAATGCAGTCAATGACGTCTCTCCCCGTGTACTCTTCAACCAATGACAAAGTCGTGAGTCATGTCTCTTGTTACGTTAGATGCAGACGACGTGATCTGGGTACTTACCTGATCTTTGTTTTTTGAGTAGAGATTGGTTTCCTTATGAGTTCGGTAGTTTAACACACTTTTGATTTCTAGCACTCAAATAATTATGCTTGTCCTTTTCTTACAATGAATCAGATAAGTTTGATGACAGTTAGCGTCAATCGGTTCCTACTTGCCTGCCTTAAGAAATGTGGAGTTGGTTTCCTAGCCTATATTATGATGATGTCTCCCTAGACGTCTTTTCAATGTCTAATGCGAAAGTGAATAAGATCTTTACTTAAAGTAACAACACACTCCGATTCACTCCACGTGCAAGACCGTTGGTGCCTATCTACCGAATGAAAAGTTATGTTTGTTTCTTTCTATCGACTGATCTAGATCTAGCTACGTTGAACAGGAGGGGAAGAACTGACGATGATGTTTCGCTACACGCCTTTTCAATGTAGAAGCCGGAAGCGAGATATTATCTGAATGCGAGTCTCTAAGCGTCACCACTCACAGCCCACACAAGTTCACTATAAGTGATTGACAATTGGTCTTTATATAGATCTAGATCTAGATCTAGGCCTACGTGATCAAGCAAAAGAAGATAGGCTTCCTTCTTAGTTCTGCATTATAGTTGTGCTGAATTATCTTTAGCGAAAAATTCGCATCACATTTCTGTATTTTCAATGTCAAATGCGGAAGTCAAGATGTTGCTCAATGTGTCCTAATGTCACAACCCACGCATGTTCACCTGCTTTATGGGACAATGGGATTGGTTTAATTCTGTGATTATAGTGTTTCACGTCATTTCCTGTTCTACACCAAACGCAGAAGTTATCGTAGATTTTTACAGTATCTGATTTGTGTTGTTGTCTGATTGTGAAGATGCTGGCTTGAAATGAGATTTGCATGATCAGAAAGGTTATCCATAATGGACAATATGGACCCGCCAGTGTGGAAGAATTTGAACTGCGCAGCAATGGCGCGACCTCAGTGCTAATTTGTTCTATCTACACAATCATATTGAAGGAGATAGATCAAAACAGCACTGCTATTTTTTTTAAAGGGGGTTCTCCCACGTACTTACTTGACGGTAAGGTAGTTAGAGATCGGTTCCTTCTGAGCACGAAAGCTGACGCAGATGGTTGGATCTCAGGACCTACTCCAAGGAAGACTTCCCGCTACTGCTATTGGCACCGGCCGACTGACCACTCCTGGCTGGACCTCACCTGTACAGACACTCTCAGGTGTGCCCCTGTCTGCACGGGGGAGGGGTGGGGGTAAGGGAGATGGATAGGTATAGGTAAAGGTACGGGGG
>JAUELK010092453.1:0-12273 GCA_031471215.1 Gastropteron pacificum
TGAGCTCCCTTGGATGTGTACTTGTTGTTGTTGTTGTTGTTGTTGTTGTTGTTGTTGTTGTTGTTGTTGTTGTTGTTTTTGTATTTTTGTTGGTCAGCCCTGTTCGTTACCTTCAATCAATATTCTATTATTTCTTTATCAGTAGTTTCTATATTATCGAAAATTGAATGTTTAGTAAGGCAATTGACCACATCATTTAGTATCAGAGATAGAGATCCCCTCACTTATCTTGTATAATTGAAGAAGCAAATGTGCACTCGTTCTTCTCAATAAAGCAAGGTTCAAAATATTGTGCATCCAGTTCCTTTCCCTAATTGTTTGTTGTTTCAATCGTAGAATTCAATGATCATGTATGATGATAATTTTCATTAAATTTGTTGTTGTTTTTTTGCTTTGTTTTTACTTTTCTGATTAAATGTTGGTACCTGATAAAAAATGGAGCGATTTTAAATATCAGCATTGAAACTTAATCGTTTATTCGTGTTCTGGCATCAACAAGCTTGCTGTTGAATAGAGAGATGCACTGATGTCAAAATGACTGCTGTAGACTTACTGTTCCTTTTATCATTATCATCATCATCATCACCACCACCACTAAACTACCCTGAATCCCTGTATTGGCGTTTACCTTTAAAAGAATTTGAAGACCGATAGATCTGCCGTGCCAACATTTTTTTTTGTCTTTCAATCAGTGGAAACCGAGATTTCAGGCTTACTGACTGATGTATGCAACATGTATTGTTATTGGCATATTTTAATCAGACAGTAGATGACTATATAATCAACTGCACACCTTTAAGACATTTACTGTTTGTCATCTTGCTCATTGGCTGAGTTTGAGTCTATCAAAGATTATCATACCTCATCATCAGTTTGCTATATTTACTCTGGACATAGATCACTAACCCCTTATGGACATACCCTTGTGTATCAAGTGTTATCACATGCACACATCCAGTGTGAAAGGTGCTTAAAATGAAACAGGCTTTAAACAGAGATTGTAAACAAGAAAGAACACAGCTTATCCACCCTCAAAATTCATTTATTTTATAAACACTTTTGAATCCCTTTTCTATTATTTGTGTCTTTCTTGATCCCTTTTTTAAACTTTTTATCTTATTTGTTTTGTTACATCTACCCTCATTTCTCTTACCAATCTGTCATGGGTTTGTCTGACTGGCTTATATGCATGTCATATCTATCTTTTAATTACCTTGCAGACTTTGATATGGGTGTTTATTATGATTTTAGAAAAACGCAGAAAAAGAAAAACAAAAAAAGTACACATATACTCTACTTTATAACCTGGTGCTTGTTTAGTCCAAATACATTTGACTTCTTGTGCATGAGCTAATGTGAAAAATTGTACAGCGCTTTGAGCCTTCTGTGGGAAAAGCGCTCTTTAAATACACTTTATTATTATTATTATTATTATCAAATGTAGGAAATAGTGTTTCTTTTTCCTTGTGGGCTGGGGGGAAGACTGATTATAAATGTGTACCCGATAGCAAAAAGCGCCTAAAAGTCGAAAAAATGTTTCACCTGTTTCTGAAACTGTTAACTGTTGACATTTGATCTTGAAGATGGTCTTGACAGATTTCAATTATCTGTATTGGTTATTTTTTAATACATTTTTTAATATGTCAACCTGGGAAAACAGCTTTAAAGTACAAGACTGGGCATGACCATATGACAAAAATTAAATTGAAATACTTGACTTCTTTCAACATTCAATTTTTTGAGATGAAGCTTGAAATGTGTCTTGATGGGTTTTCATCATTTTCTCAATTTCGACTTGTTATGCATTAAATGCCTTTGACGGGCTATATCTCAGAATCGCAAAATGCGACTTTTATGTGCTTTTTTCTGTCAGGTACACAATTGTGTAATGACAAGATGCTTTAAGAAAACTTGTTGTTTGAAGTGTTCTGGTATGGTGGACAAGATAGTGAGAAGGTTGAATGACATTACTAGAATTAGATCTATACCTTGCATACCCTGAATGTGAAATGAAACAACAGATCATATATAGTAATGAATGTTGACCTGAACATTTTGTTTCTTTGTCGGTCAAGTCAAACCTTTTCAACTGTTAAACCTAGCCAGCCTGTTTAAAAGATGTTTTAAAACTCTTCTTTCTTTTTCTTTTTTTTAACAATTCGCCATTACCTTTATTAGAGTTTATACAAATCTTTTTTTAAATGAGGATATCTATACTCTTAATGTCAGGTAGACTCATTGTTTACCTTGCTTCTGTTGTAATAATAGTTAAATAGGCTCTTTGATCGCTTCAAATCACAATTTAAAAAAAAATAAAACAGTATTCCTGTCCTCATTACTGTAGCATAAAACATCCCAATGACCTAGATCAGAAGGATTGAACTCCCTCCCCCCAAGACAAGCACACCACACAATTTCTTATTATATTCTTTATAGACAAATGGAATTGGGAGAGTCTTCTTCTTCTTCTTCTTCTTCGTTCTCGATGACAGGTGTAGTTCAAACTCTCAGGTTGGTGCCCTCTGTGAATAGCAGGGTTTTCTGTAGCTCATCGAGGGGAATTGGGACAGTGACTATTCAGCTTTTCAGTGCATTGATTCTTTTTTTAAAAAAGGAAATAATTCATGCTATTTATGCCTTCTATTGGTCTGTTATCTATAATATGTTCCCTATGTTCTAGCATGTATTATGGTGTATAATTCATTCTCTGAACTGAGATTTACTGCCAATAGAAAGCATTTAAGATGTTAATTACTATTTTATATGAGGGCTTTTTTGTTTAGTGCCAACCAGCATGCTATTACGTAATCCTTGAAATACGGTTATTCCTTAAAACAGCAGTTCTTGTCTTTTGTTCAATCATAATGTCAAAAGACTAACCATTTATTTGTTTGTATGCAATTGGAGTAGATTTTTTTCAAGATTGCATGCTGCTGTAGATGATAACGTGAAGAAAGTCTTAAACTTGTGGCATCTCTGTCCACTGTCGGTCCACTTTGGCCAGCTCTATGCCCTCCTAGAAATGAGAGGCCTCCTTCACTCCTTTGGTTGGTTGCCTGTTTTAAGAGATCTGCACCAGCATGGGCTGAGGCAGCTTTTGCTGTAGCCAAGTAGTGGGAATGCCTGCAGATAGGTTGGCAGTGTTGCTTGGTTCCTATCACTTACTGGATGTCTCTCTTCTCCCCATTGCCACTTACTAAATTTCAGACCAGATGGAGGACTGCAGACCTCCTCACCCTATACATATGCGGGTGGAAAACCAATTGCCCTGTCACCGTGAGTACTTGCTTGTGGGACTCTCTCCTTAGGAATCCACTCAACATCAAAGTGGGGAAATCCAGTAACTTCTGGTCATTCCTCTAGGCAACCTTCTGGCTCTGAATAAACACATTCTCATGCTTAGGATTGTATTCAGTAAATCATGGGAAAGGGAAAATAAACTCTTCGTTTCTTTGAAGGGATTAACTGTTCTTGTAAAAACAAAATCCATCTTCAATATAACAGACATTCTGAACAGGATCTTATCTCAAGGTTGCTCCCTCTTTATTGATACATTGGTGTAACATGTTATGAATGTTATGTCTTGACACGTGCAGTGACACCTAACCGTCTTCTGTATTCTTCGCATGCATGCATGCTTGCAGCCAACCTCATTCACTACCACTCCTCTGTTTGACTAGACTTTTTGTTCGATCTATTCTTGTGCTCATCTCTACATTTGCTTTGTCAAGTACAACTTCTAGTGTGCATTGATTGTTGTTCTGCTTTGAATGTTGTCCTTAACCCTTTGATGTCCACTTACCACATTCTACTAACTTTCCAAGTACTAAATTTTGAGGGATGGAGAAAGCTTTTGAATGTGAAGCAGAAAAGACCAGAATGTAAAGAAAAACACATTTTCAGTGCTTCTGCTGTGTGATAAATTATAGTCAAAATATTTGTCTCAATTGTTTTGCCAGAAATTCATCAAAGTGTATGATGATTATATGCCTGTCTCAATCGAAGCATTTTGTTCCACTGGGATTATGTTTGCCTACACATGAGCATATGATGAAGTGCACTGAATAGACCACCACCATATAGTTAGCAAAATGTACTCTTCACTTGAACTATAATCACATTGTTATGTCTTAGGTGTCAGTGCTCTTTTGTTGCTTTGGTTTGTCTTCTTTCAATATCTTCATGGCTTCCAATGTGTGATTGTGAAACCTTGTCTTAGGAAGCATTATTAGTCAGTAATCAACTAAATAAATGAAGAAATCAAGTTCCTGTGTGTACTCAATGTGGTTTTCAATGTCACTCTGAATGGACGTATCAACACCATGGCTAGATGAACTATAAGTATGTCACATTTGTGATGGCATGGCATCGTATGATAATGTAGAAAGAAGTGGATTACACCACAGCTTTGATAATGTAGAAAGAAATGGATTACACCACAACTTTGATAATGTAGAAAGAAATGGATTACACCACAACTTTGATAGCAAAGAGTGAACAATATAGCAAAAGATGATGTAAATGTTAATGATAAATGTTCATCATTATCCTTCATTCCTTTTCTTCTTCACTTGATGAATAAAGTCATAGTAGTAGGCACACCAAATGTCATTTTCTCTTCACGCTATTCAATCGGACTTCATTGCTGTGCATTCTTTTGCCACATCTGAGAGGTTCATTCCAGTTGAGGAATGTCAGCATTGTTGTATGCTCTTACTTGTACCAGTCTGAGACTTGTTTTCTCATGTAGACATTTCCTGTTTGTTGCACTAGCCTTTCCTTCACACAATTACCATTTGTAGTTTTACATCCCTTTGCCCCAGGCCCCCCATATTTCTTATCACTGTTGTCGGATCACCTGTCTTCACCCACAAACAACTCCCCACGCTTTTGGCTTCAAGCTTGGTTCAGGTGTCACTGCCAATTGTTGTTTTTGTTTCTAAATTGCAGCCACGTTTTTCGCAGGTCGATGTCAGGAGAAACTCGTGAACAGGATAGCACAAAACCTAGATCACTCCGCTTTACTTGGAGCATGAAAACCACTAGCGCTATGGACCCCAACGATATGATGAAAGAAATCAGAAAGGTAAGAGGGAATCTAGCTGGATGAGCCTTGGGTCTTGGAAAGGTGGGTACAGGTACACATTGAAGTGAAGGTGCAAGCTTCATGTTACTCTTAATATTCTTATGAAGATCTTGTGGCCGAATTGTCATTGCGTCTTCCTTTGAGTCAAATGTCTCTTGTTAAAGTACTAGTATCTATGGAGATTGACAAAGAATCTGGTTTGTTACTGTAAAACTAGTTGTTTTTCTGGCCTATGAGCTTTCTATAGAGAAGGATGAAGCATAGTATGAAATTGGTGTCTGTTATTATTTCATATGCTTAAACCTTAGGGTATCATCTACCAGTGTAGAAAAGTATGGGGAGTATATTTAAAGTGAAAGCTAAGTGTAAGACTTGAGCAGTTATTGTATTTCTTTAGTATCTATCTTATTCCTTTTTTTAAATGTAGTAATTCTAGGAATTGTATGACCTTTTAATTCTTAACTTTAATCTACAGGTATTTATATAGAAACACCAATTTTATTTTTCTCATAGAAATTTTTTTCAAGAATGTTGGTAAATTATAGAGTACATACCAGTACTTCAAAGTATGGTTCTTGAGTAGCCATCAGTCAGTAAATGTCTCTTACATACACCTCTCCAATTAGATCATAGTTTCACTTTTATGTTACACTGTCTGAAGGAAGACAAATGAAAGTTTTGAGAATCAGTAAAATAGAGTTTCTGAAACGAATGAATAAGCATTTTTATTGTTCTTATTTTTTCTTACTTCTTATAGGTCCTGGACGCAAACAACTGCGATTATGAACAGAGGGAAAGATTCCTGTTATTGTGTGTTCACGGAGATCCCAATACGGACAGTTTAGTGCAGTGGGAGATGGAGGTCTGCAAGTTGCCACGCTTGTCACTCAATGGTGTGCGCTTCAAGCGCATATCAGGAACATCAATAGGGTTCAAGAATATCGCATCCAAAATAGCCAATGAGCTAAAACTCTAGCACCCATCGTTTGACAGAATTTTTACTCTGTGTATCACAATCAGTTTCTTCAATGGTGTGAGACCGAGTCCTGGACGGAGATTTTCTGTGGCTGTGGCCACTTGCTCATGGATGTTGTGGCTCTGACGGAGAAGAGCCAGCCAGTGCAGGGCAGACTGATCGACCACTAGCACATCGTTTTCCTTCTCCACCTCCATAATGATAAACTTGTTTCTTACTTGTGTATAGCGGTCCTGTGGTTGGGACCTGAAACCTGTGTAAACTTAGGCTGTGATACATGCTGATGTGAGTGTTTGAGTGGATGTCTGCATGCAAGTGTTTGCTGGCACTGCCTCAAAGGAAATCTTTCCCAGTAATACAAAGAAGTTGAGGTATATGCTTGACCAGTGTAGTCCTTCGGGGACATTGGACATTTCTTTTTTCTCTTTGCAATGCCATAACGTTTTTGTAACAAGAAACATGTTTATTAATTTTTGAAAAGATGTTAACCTTCTTGATGTAAATCTGTGGATGGGAAAGATGCAGAGAGCAGTACATTTGCACATTTTGTACTGCTAATTCTCTGCCTTTGATATATGATTCACAAGCATTTACATTGCCTTTTCTTCTATTCTAACTCCATCAATGAAAATTGAAACCCAAATAATAACTATAATCCTATACAACTCAATGGAGCAAGAGTGGCTTGATCTTTGTATTGGAAAGAGGGGGCTCTGTGTGTGTGGACTGATGGTCGTCTTCTGGCTTCTGTTCTGAACAGTCTTGACTCTTTCTTTCCATTGTATCTTGTGTTTGGCTGGTGGATGCCCATACTTTGTCCCTCCATCTCACAGATCAGGGGTGTAAAACTAGGCTGGAAACATTCTCATCTTCACTAGTTCAGATTTCATGCTTTGAGTTTACAGATTTATGGTATATAGTCTTTCGCTTTTGTATCAAACATTTGATGATTCCTTCTACTCTATTGTCAATGCTGAATGGTAAGTGAACAAAGTCCAACAGATTTCAAGTTGCAGCTATGGTACTGGTAAATTACATGTCCTATTGTAAAGTGCAAAAAGGGGAAAACTTGACAAGGAAGGCCATTCATGGAACTAGTAGAATCATCCTTTCATCACCAGATTATTTTTTTTCTTTCCAAGTATCTCTTTTCTGTTCTTTATCCTTGTTTGTTCCCCCTATTTGTGTGTTTGTATCAAACAAAACTTTCATTCTTTTCCTTTGAGTTTTTGAATGTTTTCTCCTAAGTGATATTGTTGAAAGAGGTGATTTGAACGATGCATGAATGACGATTGTGCTTCCTCGGCTACTAAGTGTTCCATCGTTTGGTTCTTTTCAGAGCTTGTTTTTGAGCACATAGATAGTGTTTTGTTCTTCTGTTCCCTCCCCCCTCCTCAGCTCTGCCTTATATTGAAACTCTTCACACCCAACACTCAATTTTGTCTGTGCACCCGTGTTAAGTTCCAGTACTGATATGTTGGTTTTCCTGGCAAGACAACTAGTTTTGCACCAGCCTAAAACGTTGCACTTTATGAAGTCAAACACTGATAACAATACAAAAACTGACTCAACTATGATTTGATAAATTATTGTGTATATATATATATCAATGTATTGTGAATTGATTTGTTTGATTAGTGTCCTAGAAGAATCCCGTTTTATCTTTTATCTTGACATGTGTGAACATTCAAACAGTTCAGTGCACATTTGCCTTTGATGTTGCAGCTTTTTGGATATTTTCACACCAGCCATTTTTCAGTGCAGAGTGTCAGTGTTGTACAAGAAGTTCTACCACCAAGTTGTAGGATGGCAGATAAAAATGATGGATGCACAAGGAAACTCTTAATTCCTTAGTTTACTGTCAGGACGTATGCCACATGATTCAGTTATAAAACTGTATATCGGGGACAAAAACAAAATGTGTTCTTTTAATTTTAAAAAATCTTTTGAGGAGACCCTAGAGCATCCTAAGAAGTGCCCAACATCAGTTTTTTTTATGTCTATTTGAGCACCAATCCTTTTGATTTATCTCTTTTCTTTTTGAGCTTGTAGTCAAATATTGTAGATTATGTTCTCACCCCCTCCTTTTTTTCTGTTTGTGGCCGTTGTTTTAATATATGGATTGTATTTATTGCATCTTCACTGGTCACTTCAAGCGAGATGTGTAGTATTTCTATGAAATGTTCCAGTTTTAAGATCAGAAAAAATGGAGAAGGAAACACAGTTTGCCAAGCTTATCTTGATGTAGAAAAAAATGTATTGACCAAGAATCACTTGTACCACAGAGGAGTACTTGCCTGTTACTGTTGTGTCATAAATAGTCTATGTTTGAATTTCTTCAGTAATTTGACATTGTTTTTGTAGTCAGAAGACTTGAAGCATAGTATGATATGTAAGAGCAGGATTGAACTAAGAACAACCCACTGGGCTGATTCACTGATGCTGTGGTGAGCTGAGGCAACATATGGATTAACATGTTAGTTATCTCATTGGTCTGCATTGTTGTCAACATTTGGACACCTTGTGACTGGAGAGTTAGTAGACGGTCTAGAACAACTCTTCTTGTAGAGCATTTGTAATTACCAGGTTTATTTTGTTTAATTTCTGAAACCTTACCGTGTGTTATTTGTCTTTGTCAATCCTCGATTCAATTTGTGCAATGTCATAAACATAATGAAAAAAATCAGCCTATTGCTTGAGTGGCAATGTGGTATCATCATTGACTGAATTGATCAAGACAGGAGTAGGTGTGAACCATGAACCATTTACAACAATGAAGAGAACATTGTATCATTGTACCATTTGATAGTAAATGTTGATGACCAATGTTGAACTAAGTTGCATCTGCTGAATGACACTTTTGATTCATTGTTGCTTCTTTTATCAAGTAAACACAGTATAGGCTCTGTTTGAACAAGTTGCTTAGATCTCATCATGAAGTGTTGTCTGAGCGAGGAACTTGTCAATCCATGAACGAGAAATGAATACAGTTGTTGAAAAACATTTTTTGAGGTGAACCTGAAAGCTCCTTTGGTATTGGAGTAGTCCTCTAAGTTTTCTATTGTCTGCATTGATAAAGGATACTCAAGAGACATCAAAACTGATGTTCACATGAAAGATTTCTCTTGTTTGAATGTAAATTTGTACAAAGGCAATCAGTCTTTCTGTATTGTACAGCATGCTGGATTCTTTGTGTCCCTCCTCCATTATTTAATTTGTTTTGACACCTGGTTGACTCCAGGTAGACATAGTTTCTTTCTTTCTTTTTTGTTCACCATGGAACAGCAAGCCATTGAATGATGTGAATGTGTATTTTAGAAACATGAGGTTTAGTTTTAGACAGCTTTTGAAACAAGAGAAGATGATATACTTGTCCATCACTAATAACACTTTCTCAAGATTTGGAATTGTATCATGTGCACACTGTTCAATAATAATCAATGCTCAAGGTGACTCTTCAGTTTCTTGAACTCTATGTGTGACGCTTTCTGTGTACTTTAGTTCATTGTTGGATACTTTATTTAGCAATAGCTTAGTAGAGGGCTTCAAACTGTGTTTTGCAAATTTGTTAACATGAGGAGCAATAGGGAACACTGTAGAAGTGTGCACACAAGTTTTGCCATTCACTCATTTGATCCATTGTCCCATTCCCTTTGCATCTTAAGGGTCACAATCAGTCAGGACCACGGAATGATGAAGAGTTAATGCTCCTGCAACACAAGTCTATTGATGGTTGGTGGAAAAGATCACATAGAACAGAGCTGTTCTGGAAATGTCTAAAAGAGGCTTTGTCTATAATGTTCAAGCCTACTTCATGTTTGTGTGTGACTTTTTCCACTTTTTCTTCTTTTTGACAATTATGAAGGTTTAAAAGGTGTTTTTTTTATGGTGAAATAGTTGTTCTTGTAAAAAGCAAAAGTACATTTACCTATACAGTTGTGGCATGAGCGTGCTTTAAGTTGGAGAAAGTTTTCAAACATTTAGCTTTGTGACGAGGTAAAATGAAAATATACAGAATAAGACTGTGTTTTAGTTATAGCTTCTATTCATTTTACTTTGTTCAGTCTATTAAACAATGCAATAAGATGTACATACATTCACCTAACTGCATATATATCAAATGTCTTATAATTCTTAGAGCAAGATAAACATTGCATAGCTTTGCAATGGAATATGATGTCCTTGGCGGAGTGGACAACAAGAGCATTCTTTGCTATTGCCAAAATCTCATGTGTATTCATTCTAAGAAAATGACTAGTGCCCACTGACAAAATGTTGACATTCAAATCAAATTTCTCAGTTCAGAGATTCAAAGTGGATGTGTAGAATGCATAATTCCTGATAACCCAGCCAATGTAAAGTTAGTGTCCACAGTACTCATAAGGGATGATGGTCTTCTCACCTTCTATCATTGCTACATCCCTACTCTTCAAATGAAATTGATTGATTAAATACGCATGGATTTGGCTATCAATGATCAAGTCTCTTGTCATGAACAGAATCATCAAGCCGTCTTGTGAAAATTTTCACATATTAATATTATATATTTCTATTTAATTAATATTTATGTTAATTTACTGGAAGTCGATCTTTACAGAGGAAGGTGACTTTATATGTGTAACTGTAGTGTCATTTATCAAATCATAAGGTTAATCGTTTATTGGTTTAGTTTGTTAACAGTTAACGTAAGTCCCATGTCCATTGAAACAGTATCTGCTTCTTTTTGTGCTCTTAGTGTTTTAAGTTCAATAATTGCAAGAAACGAACTTTTGTAGATGTTGATAACTCCCAGGGCCTGTTGAATATTCATACATTATTAACTAACACAATTATCCAACCACACATGTACAGATATGCAAGTGGAGAATGAGGCAGTGTGTATGGAACTCCTTGACGAGGCATACAGTTAAGCCTGAGGCTAGTTCTGGTTTTATTATGTGGTCATGTGATACCTTACGTTTTCATTTCCATTCAGATACATGCTTTTTTGTTGGTGTGAATGCTTTACACAGAGACTTGCAAGTTTTGTGTGATCGACACTTTTTCATATGGCCACCTGTAGTGTTGTCCACAAACATGAGACCCAGTAAAATGTATGGAAAACATGTTGACATTGTTTCTGTTGTTTGCTTTATGAAGATGGTTTGACTACTTTACATTTAACCTTTTAACTATTAGAAAACTTCAGCTTTGAGGATATGGATCGGGATAATTCAGTTTTGGAAAGTATGAGAAGGAAAATGCAGGTCTAATTAATCTTTCACTTCATATTTAGGACCTCTCTCTCATAACAAAATCTGATTGATAGCCATTTTCATTTCTACTTGGCTGTAGCTGTAGAGTCTTTCACTGTGAATGTGAATGTTATCATATCTCAACCTTTCTTCACTTGATTGAAGAGGTGAAATTTAACTGTGCTCAGATAGTGCAGACCTGGCAACTGTCCCGTTTTTCCAGAGACTGTCCTGGTTTGGAAAATTACTTTAGTGTGTTTGAATTTCAAAGGCAATTGTGCCCAAGATGTATGCTAGAACTTTTTTTGTAGTTAAGTCAATTTCTGGGTCATATCTTCTTCAAGTAGTTGGTTGGCAAGTCTTGTGCTGAGGAAACCGTCCATACAAAACTGATCAATCTCCTGTTTTGTACCTAAAAAAATACCAAAATGAAGATATGGACCATGGAAGAAAATGAAATATGAGTAGCGAAATGAGATGCTTTTTATTTTGCTAGCCTCCCTCCATGAATCCTGAAAGAGCCAATCTACTACTACTAGTTACTACTAAGACCTACTAAGGTGTGGCAGTGAAAGATGATAGAATATGATGTAGTGTATCTACAAAACTTGTCAATGTGGTCTTGAAAATGAAATGACCACAAAGTTTAAAAAAACCAAAGGACCTTACATACTTAAGCATTCCCATTTTCACCTTCATTGTGAGATTGTAAAACGCAAAATCCAAAAGTCTCAGGTACAGTAAAAGTGAACGTTTACATCAGCATTTTGTTGTCCCTTTCCTTTTTAAACAGAACAAGAAGTGATTACTTGTAACTGTAGCACCAAAATATAGTACTTGACAATCACAATCACATGTTTTCTCCTTCTTACACTTACACACACACACACTCATTCAGCACTATAGGCCGATTTCATACGTTGGTTATGCCCTTGGCAGCTAAGTACGAGTGGGTTATCCCATCACTTCCGGGCAGC
>JAUELK010092564.1:0-12273 GCA_031471215.1 Gastropteron pacificum
GAAGAAGAAGAAGAAGAAGAAGAAGAAGAAGAAGAAGAAGAAGAAGAAGAAGAAGAAGAGGAAGAAGAAGAAGAAGAGGAAGAAGAAGAAGAAGAGAAAGAAGAAGATGGATTAACTCAGTGGGCATATGTATAGTAAGTACCATAAGTCGTTTCCGTTTAGACGCATGTCCAATGGGTCTTATTTTCTTCTCAGAAACCTTTACTTTTGACGCATCACATATTTTATTAGGTATTGAAAGAGAAAAAAATTGAAAATACAGGACTAGCCAATTCCCCTATCTTCATGTTATAAAGTGATGCTAGTGATATTGATAGAAATGCGTCCCAGAAAGTTTCCGTGGTCAGAAAATGCGTCCCAAAGGGTTTGCTGCGTCTTTAGACTGATTGCCTACTAACCAAAGGAATGGTACCACTAATGTAAATGTATGTAAATTTAAACGCACACATTCAAATAGAAATAAAGTACACATATTATTGCTTCAACTTGTAAGCTGTAAGCTATCGTATCAGACCTCCATTGTTTCTTTCTTTTTTTTTTTTGGCTTCATTCATTATTTTTGTTGTACATACATGTAGAGACTAAATGACAAATTATTCATCATGAAGACACAAACCATTGACAAAGTACAAAGGGATGGTGGCGGAGAGGGAAGAGGGGGGTTAATGAGGGGTTCCACAGTTAAGTATACAAGACTCTTGAGTCAACGATTGATGAATGCATCTTGCAGGTTAATGACTGTAGAAAAATAATTCAATGAAAGTCATATGGAAAAAAAAAACAGAACAATTCAAAAAGAATAAAAAAAGAACTGAAATGAAATGCATCCCATTGAACACACTGTATCAACTTCTATGAAGTATCTAATGCCTTCATTCGTCTGAGGTCAAAATGTTTACACCTGTGCATTATGTCCTTAGGTTATCAAACTATGTACAAGGTCATCGTCATCGTCATCGTCGTCATCATCACGAAACTGTCTAAGTATAGAGTCGAGTAAGCAAGCCATTGATGTTTGTTTTTTTAACTGCTCAATTCAAATGACATGTATTTGGCGTGAGTTAATCATGTACTAAAAAAACTAACTCGCATTGCAAAGCATGCAACCCAACCAGTAGTGAATGGTTGTCATACCAATTCTGCTCAACAAAACTGTTCACTCAATCTAAGCACTGTCTTTGCCAGTTAATTAGGTATTTCATGAGGTAACAAAATAACATGCAGAGGATAACTCCCCCTAAGCTATGTTGATTTACAAAACATTCAGTCAGTATATTTTACAAAAGAAAAGTTGATTATTGTTTGGATTTAACGTTCACCTGCACCCTATTCTTTTGACACAAACAGCACTATGTCCCTTGAACAGAAACACTTATTCAGGGATGTCATTGGCCCTTTACCCCCCAAAAAGAGGACAATTATGGTGAATAATCACACCATGCATTGTTCATCATATCTTTCCGCACCAGTGTCAGATCCAACTCCTAGATTTTATGTAGCAAGTTTTGATGTCTAAGGATCCAACTCCTACTCCTAGATTTTGTATTGCAAGTTTTGATGTCTAACAATCTATCTCCTAGATTTTCTATTGCAAGTTTTGATGTCTAAGTCTAAGGATCCAACTGCTAGATTTTGTGTTGCAAGTTTTGATGTCTAAGGATCGAACTTCTAGATTTTCTTCTTCCAGTAAGTTGGATCACTCAGACTTGAGTAGTACTCCAACGCGCATGATTTGTGTTACAAATTTTGATGTCTGAGGATCCAACTGCTAGATTTTGTGTTATATGTTCTGATATCTAAGTCTGTGCATGTTGGTCCAAGTTGCGACCAATGCTTTAGGCCTACACATTGTTAAAATGAATCCCTTTGAACAATATTTATGTGGAGATATATGCTTTGCAAGTGAGATTTCATTTATATTCTATACAAAGTATTCACGAAGTATTCATTCCTATGGACACTGTCTGTTCACACAGCATTTTGTCTTGTATTAGTAAGTTGAAGAACACAACACAGAAGGGATGACTGAGGAGGGACTACTTGTCATTTATTTCACAAACTACCGAAAACATCATTGAAATATATAAAAGATACAGTAGTATGTCAAATCAACAACAAGAGTCATCACCCCTCAAGATCTGTTGAACAAAGGCAGCCTGTATTTTAATTTCATCAATGCCTTGGGCCATATTCACGAACAAAAGGCAGGCTTTTTTTCAAATTTTTCTGTGCACTATCAGACACTTCTCTGTGATTTTGTGCCAGATAAGATTCTTTTACAACCAAAAGTGCCGCCATTTTGAGAGGTTCCCAGCGTGCGCCTAACAGGTACTAAGCATGTGAACAATGAGCTCGGCAGACACACCAGGCAGCTTATTATTGTGAACATGGCCTTGGTGCAAGACAGGATTCTGCTATACATTTACTGAACATCAATATGGCATATGACACGCAAATTATCGTGAAGCGTTGCATATTTTTGGCGGCCCTTTGTTCCACAAGGAATCAAGAGTCATAAGTCAAGTACGTCAGTATGGCATGGCATACTTGTGTCGTCACAGTCTTGTCCTCAGCCATTGATACTGACTAGGGACTTTTCGCATGCACCCATGGCTATAGCTCAGTGAGGAGTTTACAGCCACCATCAACCCTTCACTGGGACAGTCTTTAGTTAAATACATCCCGTAGAGAGTGAAGCCTGCAGGTTTATTTTTAGAATTTCCAGCCTTTCCTTGCATCATGTGAAATGTTTGTACATGGTGCGCTAAGGTCCTAAATTCATCTCAGCTGCGTGGATGTGAAAGGTCCTTTTGATGAAATGTATGTACGTGTATTTGTCAGAAATGATATCAGCTGTCTTATACTATACATCAAGAAGATTCTATGAGTAGCAAGTACAAAAATTGCATCTTCATCCATTGACCACAGAATTATAAATGAAAGAGATGATGAGCATTTACAATGTGCCTAACCCTCCGTCCATAGAGCATTCAAGACATAAAAAGCTTACTTGACCCAATGAACATGCCATGTACAAGCAAAAAAGCAAACTAAGAAAGAACGTTCGTAAAATGTCATTAAAATAACGGAAAAAATTAACTATATAAAATGATGTCATTAATCAGTTGTGAATTAACACCACAACAAAAAAAAGAAAAATAGATTTGATCAACCTAAGACAAACTGAAGACTTTGGTTCTCAAGGAATTTGTCCTTCTTCCATGAATACCCCAACAAACCCTATGCCTGTATCTTATAATGCAGTTTACACAGTGAGCAAGTAATGCTAAAATAACAACACAACATTTAACTTGATCATAGTTTCAGTTTTATTCACAATGTCAAGAAAAGGCCTACTTTGTAATCTAACTTAGCCTTCACCGCACCTTTTTCAAATGGTTTTTTTTTGTTACATTTTTATGAAAATACACAATTAAATCTGCATCGCCATCATTGCGTGTTATTGAAAACTTGAGTTTAAGAAACTGAATGAAACTATCAACAACAAAACACTAGTGCCAATCCAAACTAAAAAACAAAAAGACTTTGGAACAATCCAAAAGCCTTTCTATCAAGAGCTGTGTAGTATTCAGCTTCGGGAAAAAGAAAAAAAGAAAAAAAAAACATGCATAAGCACGGATACCATGTTTTAACATGGAAAAAGAAAAAAGAAGGAAAAATAACATGCATAAGCACGGATACCATGTTTTAACATGTAAAAAAAACAAAATAAAAAAAAAACCAACTAAAAGACTAGACGAATCCGAAAGCCTTTGTTTTGACCGAGAGGAGCAGCTTTGTGCGGAGGATGGCCTTGGTGGAGTAGAGAGGGATGTAGAGTCGGGAGATGCAGGTGTTTGCCGTGGGCAGGTGGTCGTCATCCGCGGGCCGCAGGGTGATGGAGGGCATGGGCTGGAAGCCCTCCTCGCTGGCCGGGAGGGCGGGGCTGGACGTCCAGAAGTAGAGCAGGTCCTGCCGCTCAAAGTTTGTCATCTTCTCCACCACTGCCCAGAACCAGCGCTTGAACCTCTGCACACGCTCAGAGTTCTCACCTGGGGGGACAGACGACATTGGAAGGGAAATATGATTAGATCTCTGGAACAGTTAGAGTGGACAGCGTCCTTCTAAGACTAGCACTGGCTGACAAGAGTGAACAACTCATCGGCTTGGGATAAGACAACAATTTATCATGCGTGTTGGAGTACTACTCAAGTCTGAGTGATCCAACTTACTGGAAGAAGAAGAACAACAACAATGAGACCATTTGTGGCCCTTTGTTCCACAAGGAATTGAGACGCATAAGTCAAGTTTGAGTCTATCAATAACAATGTCAAAGTGAATAAGTCACAGTAAGTCAAGAGCACAGCACATGGGCTACGTCCAAGTTTGTCGACTCACCACTCTCGTCATTGAAGGAGGTGTAGCTGATGAGGGTGTGCACATTGATGTCTCCCACCCCATTGAGCAGCAGGCGCAGGTCCTCTGCCGTCAGGCCCTCCAAGGAGTTTGGAGGAAGCACGTCAAAGACACCCAGCCGGAGGTTCTAGGAACAAAAAGGAAAAAAAGATGTGAAGGTAAATCTCTCAATAGTTAAATGAATAGAGGGTAGATAAGAATATGATAAGATAAGATGAACTTTCTAAGCCTCTGAACATGGCAATGTTATTTCAAATGTGTTATTATTATACATCATAAAAACAAGATGACATTGATTTAAATTGACTTATGATTCTTTATGAAAATCCAATGGAGGGCAAATAGTTTTTCATAATGTTCTGACTACATTCAAAACTGAAAAACAACTAAAAGGAGAGAGACATTACAAGCGAACATCTTCCTATCTCTCATCACTATATAAAATCGTGAAATACATACCAGTAATCCATTAAAAGAAAAATCTATACAGTAACGGTAAGTAATAACTAACGTGATTTGTTTGGGGGCTTCTTTTAAATGGAATTGGTAGCAGTACAAGTACATAAGACTGGCATTGACTGATAAGAGTGAATAACTCCACGGTAGGGAATAGCAACATTACAACAACACCCCTGTATAAGTCTTGTTGCTTACCTTGAGTGCCTTCTCCTGCACTGTGCCCATCCTGTGCTGAGCATATTTGCGTACGTAGGTGTACACATTGTGTGAGGTCACCTCCACATCCTCTCCGTCTGGTACCAGCTCCACTTGCTCCCCTCCCTGAGACACGGGACAAAGTGGAAATTATAATAATTATAAATAATAATAATAATAATAAGTTTTCTCAGATGTGTGAGGGTATAATTTAAAACAAAGAAACATCTGAAAAATTGTCTTAGTTTTTGCAAAATGGGATTGGATGCAACAAATAAAACATTACCCACCTCTTCAGCACACAGCTCTACACAAAAGTTGAGGTCCAGGGCAGCAAACATCAAGTGAGCATCTTTGGTCTCTGCATCCTCCACAAGTGAGCGCAACGACTCGTACATGACGGGGTCAAAGAAGGCCAAGTCATGCCAGCCTACACGCCGGCCCAGCAGGCCTTTCAGCACGTGCCTGTTCAAGAACAAGGGGCAGATCTCGTTCTGCAAGAGACACAGCCCTATGATACGCCCCACGTTGCGGAATGCGTTCAACCTCTCCGCGCTGCCCTTTCCCATACGGGGACTGTAGTAGCCGCGTTTGCCCGGCTGCCAGAAGAGCGGTGCCGAATCCTCTGAGTCCTCATCCAGAGTGCCGAGCTCCGTGCTGGCCGTTCCCGTCACACCTGTGGCCGAACTTCCGGCACCGCCGCCTGCTCCAGCGGGCGTGGACATGGATTTGGATTTGTCGCCCGGTGTGGTTGCCAGATTGAAAATGTCCAGGTCTAGGAAGCTGTCAGTGCCAGCGTCCCTGGCTTGGGAGGTGATGATCTCGACTGCTTCGTCCACTCGTTGCCGCAGGGACTCATCTGATGCCAGGAGTAAGACAAGCTGTGATGGGGACAACTCCAGTAACATGCCAGTGATCTTGGCTGCAAGGCTCTGTGGGAGAGACCAAACACATATATACTTTATATTACACTCTGAGTGGGTTTTTCATTCAGGCACAATGTATCACCTAGCCATGACAAGACTATGTTCCAAGAAATAAGCCACAATAGCGAGGACACAGCAGCTGGCATCATGTGTGAATATGTGAGTGAAAGAGTGAGAGAAAGAGATCATGATTGTTTTTAATGTAACATTATTGTATTGTTTCAGGTATTTTTGTACTTCATGTGTGCTGAGCTCAACTTCAAAAACGGAGATGCCATGAGGGGACAGTTGAGGTCATAATATGTCAATGACAAAAAAAAACATGTATTCCGTTAGCTGTCTAAACCATGCTTAGATTTTGCAACCATGAAAAAAGAGCTAGTCCAAAGAAGAGAACTCAAAAATCTGATTCTTCTTCCAATTATGACTGTAATCTCATATGGTTTGCAATAGTTCAACCACTCACAGGTCTGAGCGCGCGGACTTTCGGGTAGAGTTTTTCGCCCAGCTGTCTGCGGTACTGAGAGAAAGCCTCAGTGCTGCCTCCAGTGGCCATCCCGCCACTGCCCACACTCCCTTCAGAGCCCTCCGAGCCCGCTCCACCAGCGGCTGAGCTCCCACCTATGGCACCAGGTGGAGCCTCACTGGGCATGTAGAATGGCGGTGCGTCGTAGGACAAGGTGCGCCGCATCTCGCGGTCTCGGCTGGGGTGTCGAGTTCTTGCATTCCTGTGGCGCTCCCGGTCCCGCGACCTCAACCGGTTGATCAGATCTATAGGGGGGGATGATAAGAATAAGAATGATGATAATCATAGTGTTATATTTATTGCACTTATCCCAAAGTGAGCTCTACAAAACGATATGAATTGAATAATAATAATATTCATTGATGTAAGCACTGATTTTGCCAATAGAACTGTAGATTACTTTGTATACAAAGCTTTTCAACAAATGAACTACATTTCAACTGTCAAAACATTTCTTGCTTGTAGACCGCTTTTGGTTTCGTTGTTTGTTTTGAAACAAAAAAGCTTAACCATGCTACAGAACCATTGGCAGTTGATTTCTTCTCTCATATCCCAAGCAACAGAGCACTGAATCAGATGTGTAATTTTTAGGTCAACTATTACTTGTATAACTACTTCCATGAATGAAAATTGTATTACCTAAAGACTTGCTGCAGATCTGTAACTCTTAGGCCTACTACTACTTTTATAACTACTTCAATGACAGAAAGTTGTGTTACCTAAAGACTTGCTGTACTGCAGGTTCTTCCCTCCCAACAAGATGTTCTCCAGGGACGGTAGCTTCTCCTGAGACAACACAGCGGTGGCCACGGCCGTGTAGAACGAACGCGCCACGCCACTCCCCTCCCCTGGCTCGTCTTTGAACGTGACCTTAACACGGTGCACACACAGCGGTGGGCCAGAGGTGTTTGTGCGGCGGTTGAAGTAGGTGTTGAGCTGTCGGAATGTCTGCGGAAGGAGGCTGGACCGGTCGCGCTCCACTTCCAGTGTGAAGTCGCGCTGCTGAGAGTTCCTCAGCTTTTCCATCTCGCGGCGAAACCGACCCTCCTTGACTGGGAAGCCTCCCAGTTCACTGATGACGGAGCCCGGTTCCGCACCGACGTCGTCACAGAAAACCCGGCCAAACAGGTCGAGGGCGAGTCTCCAGCGGCCCAGTAAGAGGTCGTGTGAGATTGAGGCCTGGAGCTGTTGTTGTTGGTGGTTGTGGTGGTGGCGTTGCTGTCCCACCAAGCTGGTGTTGGTGGTGGTGGTGGTAGTGGTGGAAGTGGTGGAGGACTGGTGGGTGGTCTCAATGTCCACTGTGTTGGAGACGTTCTCGTTGGCTCCCACAGGGTCCATGGGGCCTGCAGACGTCTCCATAGCTGTCTCTTGGCTAGATGGATAAAGGAAAACGACACTTTACTATACGATGGAGGCGGACGGACCATCTGAACTACCAAATAGACACTCAGAAATAAAAGAAAAAGAGAACACCCAAACACAAGATGGAGGACAGATGACATCAAATGAAGATAAGGGAATAAATGGCCACAAATGAATAAGGAAACAAGAGGCTTAAAAGTCAAGTTAAGTATAAAACTACATAAGCAATTAACTATAATATGTGCTTTTGAATTTTACACAAATCCACAAAATCTGTAGTGTGTGTTACGTTACAATGAAAAGTACTATTTCTTTAGTCTATAAAACTACATTAGCAATGATACAAAAATTTGTGTGCTTTTGAATTTTACACAAATCCACAAAATCTGTTGCGTATGATGTTAGTTTGTTACATTACAATGAAAAGCTCACCTAGCAGCCATGGTAGACTGAGAGGCCTCCCCAAGCACGGGAGGCATGGGGTTCACATCCGAGCCAGCCAGGACAGAGCTAGGGTCTAAACCGGCGGCAGCAGCAGAAGACGAGGGACCGGGTTGTCCTGGTTGCAAGCTCATCACTTGCGGTGGTCCCCCGGCGCCCCCTGAAGCACTGGTTGATGGATCCAAACCTCCACCCCCTGAGCTCTGAGCGGCGGACCAGGCCAGGAAAGCCAGGTGGATTTTGGGCCTGAGCGGCACTGCCGGCTGGTCTTCCCCTCCTTCCAACTGGACAGAGGCCAGAGGATGCGGGGGGGCGGAGGCTGTGTGAACGATAACACTGGGCTGAGACGGGTCTGTGCTGGATGACGATGACGATGACGATGGACCTGGTAGCATAGATGACTGCACTGACGGTTGGGTTCCTAGGGTGGTTGTGGCTATACGCTCTCGGCCGGTGGCAATTTCTGAGAAGGCCGAAAGAGCAGCTTGCGCGAGTTGACTCGGGGTTTGACTCCCAGAGGGTAGAGGGTCTGGGAATGCTGAGGTGGTGGCCGCGGCACCGCTAGGCAGTGTGACTGAAGACGCTAGAGATGACAGAACGGCAGACCCTGGCAGTGAGGTGGTTGGGGGAGGGGGCGGGGGAGGAGGAGGGGGAGGGGCTTGGGGCGTGGTGATTGGCTGAAAGTGTCTCAGACTCCCCGCCAACCTGGTGCGCTCAGGGCTGTGGGTGAGGCCCAGGCTGAGAGGCAGCTGAGCTTTGTGTGGCGTAGCCACCGTGGGTCTGGCCATGCCAAAGTAATCTTCTCTCCTAGCTGTAGGCTGGAGAAGGTGAGGCTGGTCTGCTAGGGGTAGAGCTTCCACTAGAGGACATCGGAAGGGGTCTGGTGGAGGACAGCCCATGAACACTGTGGACTCGGACCGCTGGAAGAACGGATGTCTCCGGCCCAGCCTCACACTCTCACTGTCCCCATCATCAACGCTCTCCGCGTCAGGTCCAGCTAGAGAGGTTGTCGTGAAGTCTTCCTCTTGCTCCTCTTCCACCTCCTCGTCCTGAAGGGACGTGACGGAGGAGAGGCCATCCACTCCGTCGCCAGGCTCGGGTCCCGTACGCATGAAGTACACCAGTGCGTCAAAGACGTAGGCGACATGTTTGAGGGCTGCAATGTCCATGACTGGGAGGGAGTCGCAGTGCTCCCCATGGTGGGATCTCATCAAGGACAAGGCATAGCTGAGGAAGTCTCTGCGTGCTGAATTGCCATCAGAGCTGGCAGCTGGAGAGAGAACAAAGAGGGGAAAACATTTATAAATATCTCCTTTGCATGTCAGCAGACATATAGAGAGAACTTTAGTATGTATATATAATAATGAGTCACTTTTGCCATCTTGAGCCCTCTATTAAGGGGAATGAGCAGTATAAAAAAAATCTTCAAATCTCGACTATTATATTAATGTAATATCCAAGGCACTGATTGCTGCTTGGGGCAAATAAGAAAGGTAAATGTCTTCCCTACTTCTTTTCCTCTTTACCTCAATTCGTTACTAGGCGTTTCAATGGTTCATCATTATTACAAACATAATTTTTTAAAGATTTGTTCAAAGAATTCACTTAACATTTACCTTCTATCTATCCGTAACAGTTGTGTCAGTGCTAGATTCCGTTATTGCCACTATGACTTACAGTGGAGTCTTGGAACTACGGCATTCAACTTTTTTTTTATAAATTGTCAGTGAATGTAAATTTGAATCCGATCTAAAAAAACGTATCTAATACGCAAGTACTTGCACTAGAAAAAAAACTTTTGTTCTTTTTGATATTGTGGTAAATAGTTTGTGTTGTTCATTGTAATACATTCCTGTGTGCATTGTGTGTAATATGTTTTTAAAGTGAACCCCGCCTTGAGCTCTGCATTCCAGGGGAGTGGGCGGTTTATAATAATAATAATAATAATAGATAGCATTTATATAGCGCTTTTCCCCGCTCTACGGCAAGCTCAAAGCGCTTTACAGCCACTATTGCCCCGACAGACCTGGTGCATTCCGGAGCCTTTTCAACTTCATTATTATTATTACTATTAATATCATTATAACCTTCTAATGTAGCCTACCCAAATTGCCCACTCTGAGTCTCCTCCGGTTGTGCTCCAAGACTTGCAGACTGGAGCGCCCACCGCCATCATCTCGGGATACGACCCCCACACCTCCAGTGGCACGGCCGCTTGGCCCAGCTTCTCCGGCACCGGCGCGGTTTGCTCTGGAGAATGAGGCATGCAAGGGGTGTTGTGGACACGCTGGGTCACTGGTATTACTCAGTGCTGAGCCAAAGCGCAGCTGGGCTTCGGTGGAGTCCATGACGGCCACCAGCCACCTCCATGTGGGCTGTAGGTGACGGTCTAAGAGCTCATGGAGGGCTTCTTCCTCTGCTGGGGAGATGTCCAGAGTCTTGGGGAGATTGGACGTGACAGTGCTGCTCGTACTGTGCAACCCCCCGGGTGAGGACTGAGACACAAAGTTGAGAAGCTCAGTGATCTGTCGGACCACTAGACCAAACGCCCGGGCCAACTGACTAGCCGTGGTTGCCATGGTTACGGGGCTGTCTTGATTTGTCGAGGTTGGGGCAGGGACAGTGACAGATCTCCGAAGCGCCGAGGGGTCGATGTAGATCAAGCCATTGCCTCCCCCTGCAGCACTACTTGCAGCAGCCGTTGTAGCGGTGGTTGTGGGTCTTCCACTGGAACCCCCAACACCGCCCGCACCACCCGAAGCTGAGTGGTGTCCTGAACTGGAAGGGTCTCGCTGCCGCAAGGCCCACTGCATGGTCTGGGGGGCCTGCAGAGTTCTCTGTGGGGGGCCGTGGTGTCCCCCGAGGGCCGGCGCTCTCTCCAACTGCTCGTCCAGGTAGATGAGTTCGTCTGTGTCCCTCTCTTCACTCTCACCAGCCTCCTCACTGTCGTAGTCCTCTTCTTGGTTGGAGGAGTCGCCAGAGTCCTCCGAGAAGTGAGGGAGGCTGCCTAAGCCTGGGGAACAGAGAGAGGGATATAGTCTTAGTTACTGTAGTAATACACTTCTTTGATCAGAATCAAAGGCTTGTCTATTTCATGCAAAATTGCGATCTTAGTGTACATATAGCACATAATTTTATCAGTGCAATGCTCGAAATTATGTCCATGTGATTCTCAGCATACTGTTTGTTCTCCTTTTAATTATCTTTACCATGGTTACTACTGTCTTTAATATGATCTTTTAAGTACTAGTATTCTTCATATTCAGCACAGGAGAGAACAAGATGGAAGTCCCTTGACTGTGGCCTTGTATTGTATTGTATTGTATTGTATACACTTTCTTCATCCCTTCCCTAATTTGCCTTAGTGTTATGGGCTCCGCTTTCCGCTGAAGCCAACACAGTCGCCACAAGCAATGATTCTTCATATTATCAAAACTGTTACTCTCAGGATTGCCAGCAGGTCTCAACAAAAAAGCCTGAAAATGCTAGAACTTTTTTTCAAATGTTATGTGCGGGTCCATGGCAGAGCCCTGGCAGGGGGTGGGGGGGACATTACACTTGCTGAAAATCAATTTCCAGGCAAATTAGTTTCAAAATATGAGTGTTTTAAGACCACAGTTGCCAACCACTAGAGGGTCAACAAATCAGTAGTCTCTCACGTAGTTGATAGTTGTCAGAAATTGTAAGTCATTATCATTGTCTTGTAAAATTGGCTCAAATTAGATCAGGTCTAAAAAGGCCTGTAGGTGTTGATTTCAATCTTCAATTATGTACAGATAACATTCTTAAACGAAAAACTAATGGACTAGAATGACGATGGCATACGGGTCCAGAATGGAAAGACCCTGTAACACGAAAATTTGGTACCCGTACCGGTAGAACAAATCGCAATGCACAAACGCAAACAATCGCAATTTCCCGATGGAGATGCTGTTTCAAGCTTAGTCA
>JAUELK010092675.1:0-12268 GCA_031471215.1 Gastropteron pacificum
CCACACAGCCCATACACTCATACAATACACGTACAGAGCCATGGCAGCCTAGCTCTGCAACCGGGGACTGAAGGGACGCAAAGCTGACCCCCTGTTCATACAATTTGTACTACAATGCCCCAATTATACTACAATGCAGTCATAAGACCCCTCCGGACCCTAAGCAAGAAGGGGTGAATGCTAATGCTGCAAGAACAAAATAAAGAAGTAGGCACTAAGCTTGTTCCATGGTTAAGACGGGTGAAACAGGTTAAAGTTCATTGACAATGAATTTGTAGAACTAACTAGAACGATGCTGCAGACCTGAAATAAAGCACAACAATATTGTTATGTAATACAATGTAAATGTTGCCCTTTTAAGAACACAATAAGACATGCTGGAATGTGAAGAGTTGGGCTGAATTATTTGGATTGCATGGTTTTATTATGTAATATCAACACAAAGTATCATGAATGAATATAAATTTAAATATATATAGTGTATGGGGCCTCGCACGTTAACCCGTCATAATTAGAGTAAAAGTTGTCACCAATTAACTTTGATAGTGGTCGCATGGTTTGAGTGTCCGTTCGGTACGGTTGGGGAGTCGGGTTCGATCCCCACTCATGAAAACTTTATGTCCCCCCCCCCATTTAATACACTAAACTTGCATATCATGTGTAGAATCTATGCTTCTAAAAACAAACAAACAAACATTTGTATTCAATTGTTTTTAACAAACTTACTGTATGCTTTAGATAGTATATCTAGGATTTCTATTCAATCAATGGTGAACTGTCCGTGCGAGGACTGCAGGTGCGAATAAAGTCAGCCATTTAAATATTGTACTTTCACATGTCGTAGTATGAGTACATAGACTTCATCTTTGATCTGAGCGCGTACAGCAGGAATACTCTCAAAGATCTATGAGTATGAGTAGAAACTATACAGCAGCTGCCCTTGTCGAAGCCTCTTCGATTCATACAAATCTTAAAAGTCAACATATCTCTATATTATTAATATACACTGTAAATTGTAAATTGACTTTTAAATATTTGATGGGCCTAATAGGAACTAACGCAACGTGTTCTAGTATCAGCAAGAATATAATAATGCCTGTAAAAGCTATGAGAGGTGAGGAAGGAACTGTGCTGGAAATAAAATACACGCACATTGTAGCGATAATCCTCGACCAACAGCAGGCTTAATGCGCTTTACAGCTTAACATGCTACAATTTACAGTTACAACAGCGCATTCTCAAGTATCCTACTCAAATTAAAAATCCCAAGTAATGGCTAAATGATTCTTGTACTAGTACATGTACTGCGGTCACAAGGGTTAGAATAAGAATACTCTGCCTTTGATTCGCATGGTTGACTGGGCTAGTTTACTCGAATCAGGATCGTCTCTAACAACGCATTTTGGTACTGCGTGTTTAAGCAAGATGATAATGCACAGGATACTTAATAGACAAGAAAATGTACATGTATTACGTCCATTGTAATTGTAGGACTTTAGTTAATTAACAGTTCTACAATGTCTCTATAAATATAAAGACAAATACTATTTTACATGCACATTTTACATTATTATAATGATTTCTTCACAGTTCATGTATCCTTTACACACATATACACTTGTAACGCATACAAGCACCCACATACCACTCACACACACTAACACACACACACACACACACACACGCACACGCACACGCACACACACACACACACACACACACACACATACACTGACTCACACACACACGTATTCGGAACATTGTGAAACCAATTTATCCTCATGGGATAATAAAGAATCATCTGATCTTATCTTACACACACACACACACACACACACACACACACACACACACACACACACGCACATGCACACGCACACACACGCACATGCACACATGCACACGCACATGCACACACACGCACGCACGCACGCATCACTCACACGTAGGTCGAAGAGACTGGAGCTTTAGGTTTCTTTTTCTTGTGAGCTGGCACAGCCGGCGGGAAATCTTTCACCTCAACTGAGGGGCTCAGATCATCTTTCCGAGACCCATCACTGCAACTATCATCGTGTGAGCTGGGCAACAAACCTTTACTCAACAACCTAGACTCGATTTCTAGAGATTCCGAGAATTTGGCACGGGTTTTCTTGTGTGTGAGAAGCATGTAGATGTTCTCTCGACGTTTGGGAGACATTGAATCGTGCAGGCCGTCGATGTAATCCAGAACGTCTCCAGTTTGCCAATTGGTCACCCTTTCCGTTGAGCTCACTGGCCCCAAGTGCCAGTAGTTCTCCGCACTCACGGCTCCGAGCTTGATGGATTCAGATTCAGAGTTCACTTTCGTGTCGGTTGTGTCCGGAAACGAATTCATGAGATTTGTGTACTTGTAGCCTTTGAGTTTGGAGACTTGGGCGTAGTTTTCAGAACTCCCCAAGCTACTGTCGTTCAGTCGTAGTTTTGGCGAAGGGGATTCCGGTGATTGTGGCGACGTTGTGAGAGACGAGGATTCGTGTTTTGGGAATGGTGGTAGTGTGAGGTTTTGCTTCTCCTTCGATATGGCGTCTTTAATGCTATTGTTGTTGTCATTGATGCTGTTGTTGTTATTTGTGCATGTGTGTGGGGGAGGTTGTGTGCTGTCGTGATGCTGCTGCTGCTGGTGATGGTGGTGTAGATGATGGTGGTGGTTGTGATGTGGATGGTTGTGCTGGTGCTGGTGGTGGTGGTGATGATGATGACGTTTCCCACCAGGCACGTTCACGTGTCCAGAGTGTTTGCTGCAAGTGGAGGAGGAGGAGTGGGGGCTCGTCTGTCTGTCAGACCGGTTGTTCTTCAGTCTGTTGATGTACGTCCTTTCGGGCAAGGCTGGAGGGGTGTCGATTGGCACGGACATCGCCGCGGCCTGGTCCCGGTGACTGAAGCCTCTACTCCGTCGTGGGAGCTCCAGGGAATGGTGTCCGTCCTCGAAGGAATGCGAGGAGTTGTCCTCGGCGATCACGTCATAAACGTGCTCATCGTCGTTGGGATCTTTATTCCACGGAGCGGCTGTAGTCCAGATGGTATCCCACTCCACGTAGCCGCGAGAATTTCGACCATCCGCTTTCCGCATGTCCGTGTTACCCACCCATCCGGAGCATGTCCGCCACTCTACGTAGCCTCTTGGGTTCGTCCGGCTCCCGTCTCTCCGCCGGTGGATCTTGGTCCCCGGGTGCCAATGGGTAGCTGTATTGTCCGAGTTCAGGCTCAGCGTTTGCGGAGAGACGGGCGATTCCGCATACAGAACGTCCACGGACATTGCCCGGCTGTTGAGGTTTGACTTGTTCCTCCTCGTACTTCCCATGGATAGATACGCCTCGCTGCAGTCCGCGATAGGGTCACTTTGCCTGTTCCCTGGAAGGGAGACTGACGTGTCACCTGTCAAGGAGGACCTATGCCGCTGGCCACTGGCCCCACTGTCACTGATGCTCCTGTGAGCCATGAAGTCGTTGGGGCGGGGACTCATGGAGTTTGCAGGGTTCCCATCGTCCCTCCTCAGTGTGCCTGGCGGAGACAGAGATCCCACCACTGTGGGCATGATGAGGTAGGAGGTGTTCTCCCACCGCACCTGGGGGGCGGACACGGCCTTCTGGAGGGGAGACTTGACCGGACTCTTCATGGCGATGTAGTCACCCCCACTACTCTCGTAGATCCGGAGTCCTTTAGACGCCAACATGACGGAGTCGTCTAAGGAGAAATAACGTGGATCTTCACAACTGTTTAAGGAATTATACTTCACACCTCGATCCTCACTTAGGGGAGGCGATAAGTGCCTTCCGCGATCTGAGTTAGTATCCAATGAATTGTTCCTAGAACTATCTTCACTGTTGAACGGTGAGCGTCTATTGCTTTTCTTTGCACACTTTGAGCAAGGATAATTTTTCAAAGCTCTCTTACAAGATGGTCGACCACAGTTGTCACCCTGAAAGTCACTACTAATCCCGTGCTTAGACTTGTGAACTTTAGTGATTCCGTTTTTGTTTCCCTCCTCTGAGTTAGAAGAGAAGTTGCTAGGTTTTGATTCAGAAGAAGACAAACGTCTTTTTCTATAACACTCCGGACTTGTTGGTGATCTAACAGAAACGTTTTTGTTGTTATTCACATCTGAATTCTTAACGATCTTATCCTCAAGATAAATATAATTCGATGTAGATCCCGAATTCTGTACACTGATACTGATAGAGTCCTTAGAATACACAGGCTTAGCTTGACAAGTCAAAGGTTGGCTCTGATGACCAAACTGAAGTCTCAACTGCTCGAAGTTCGAATTCGCTTCAATGATGTTATTCTTCTTGTTGTTGAGATGCTCCACGAAGACCCTTTTGTTTGGGAGTCCGAGATTGACGTGTTTTCCAGTGTGGTTGAGTACGTTGGCGTTGTTGTGCTCACTTTCGTATCCGCTGCTGGACACAGAGTCTGGAGACATCTTCTTCACGGCCAGTCGGAGCTTGTGTTTGTCTGACGGGCCTCCAGGCTGGCCTCTTGGCCGGAGGCCTTGACCAGCCTTCCGTGGAGGCAGTGCCGGGGCATTCTGGCTTTCTTCCTCGTCTTGTAAATCGAAACGCTTTGAAGAGGAAGAAAAGAACTCACGATCTTGTAAGTGATCTTGAAGGTTTTCCTTATTAGCAGAATGATTTGTCTCGATAAATCCCCGATGATCGTTAGCTAGTAAGTTTCTCTGGATCTGCTCTCGCCCAGACAAAGGCAAGCTGGCTCGTGTAAGGTCTCTAGCAAAACTTGCTTGCACACCCGTCCGGCCACTTGATAGATTAACGTTTGTGTCAATATTGTTCACAGGCGCCCGGATCGGAACGGGCACGAGCGAAGGGGTGGCTTTGTTTCCGGTGCCCGATTCGCGTTCACTATCGGCTCTTTGATTTCTAGTCCAATGAACAGGCGCGGTATCTTGCACGACGGCGGCGGCGCCACTGTGTGTGTGTTCATTAGAGCACGGCACGAGGTCTACTACACGGGGCTTGGCACAGTCGTGCTGTCCGGGGTACCAGTCTGTGTCGTGATCACTGGAGAAACCCTTGTTTATCCAGGTGGATTTGGCTGAAGGATTAAATCTCTTATCGTAATCCCGGCGCTCGTTTGAAGGTCGACTCTCACTTACAATGTTATCGTGCACTCCCTGATTATTCAAGCATGCTTTGGGTGATAGTATAGCTGCGAACGTAGTGCCCTCTTGTGACCGGCCCTTGTCCGATAAGCTTTGTTCCCTGACTGGCAGGGTGTTATCACACTTGAATTGAGGTTGGCTGAAAGCTGAGGAGGTGTCCAATTCGTCACAAGACTTGTTCAGTCTGTCTGATGTGACGAGGACACTTGATGAGTGATGAGCGCCTACACAGACGGCATTACTCCGCGCCGCACGATCTCTTTCGAACTTGGCACGAGGGGATTCCTTATGTACACCAAACAAGGCCTCCGGGAGACCGCGAGGTGCTGCTCGAGGGTCCAAAATGTTTTCAATGTTTTCATCCGCACGGCTGATGTCAGGCCTAGGAGCGAGCTCGTTGGGATTATGTCGTAAATTCGCAGCTACCTTTTCAGACACCCGGCTATGTCGGATCTCGAATTTCTGTCGAGGGGTGATTTTGGGAGCTGGTTTTAGCCGGGGGTTGTTTTCTCTTCCTGAGAGATCCCCGCGAAAAGCCTCCGGGCTATAAGGCGAGCTCTGGTGAGTATCACCTTTCGACAGTCCGGAAATCCGAGGATGGTTTAGGTCTTCGTTACCACCCGGAGAGTTCAACAAATGACCTTTCTTACACAAGTCTCGTAAATTCTGTCTGTAGGACCTACTCTCTTCACAGTCACTAGCCGGGGAGCTTCTAGAATCAACAAACTTAAGAGAGTCTGGGCGAGGAATTCCTGAAGACGAGATTCCACGATCGCCTTGTTGAAGAGGCTGGTCAAATCTATCAGTAGAATGACCACTGGTGACCGTACTCGAGTCGTTGGCCTGGACTCCTGCGAGGACGTTGCGAGGATCACGAGAGTTGAAATCCCCTCCACCCGATGGGCGTATTTCCTCACTTAATCCGGGTTGATATGAAGAATGCGAGGGGAGGAAAACACCGGGTGCTCGGCGATGGTTGGAGACGTCCTCCTCTCGTTGTTGGTCGTGCTGTTGTTGGCTTGAGGAGGTGAAGGGGGTGCGAGGACCACCCTGCTCGTTTTGTTCTAGAGATCCCCTGCCGAGCTGAAGGGGCGACGAGAGACCGTTTGATAGCACATGAGGCCGAGTCGAGAAGTTATCCGTTTGTACGTCGTTTAGCGATGAGAGTTGTTGGTTTGTGCGGGGGTCTGTGGCAGATGTGATTGATGGTATCCTATGCGTCCCCTGCCACGCACTATCAACGCAACCATTGAATCGATGATCACTTGCCTGGAGGTACGAGTCTACATCTTGTACACAAACAGTCCGGCTGTTGCTAGTACTACCATCACTTCTGTCAACTACTACGTAAGGTCCAGTAACTGGAGTTTCGGATAATACACTGTCGAGAGATCGATTGAGTAGGTTTTCACTGGTCTCCCGGGGTTTTATGATATATTTACTGCGGTCTATAACTTCTCTCCGAGTCCCAGGCTGAGGGAAGACGTTGTTGTTGTTACAGGCCTCTGCGGGGGAGTGGTTCAAGTTGTGAAGTTGATAACGGAGTAAAGTGTCGTCCACAAACTGCACCGAATTGGCTTTATGACCGGGCGGGTTGGAGACTCGGCCGTAATTCTCCTTTGTGTGGCCGTCTTTGTGCACTAAGATACCTTTGAGAGTAGGTTTACCGTTGTGAAATGTCTCACTTTCACTCGCAGCACTGTAGATACGTTCACCTGTAGGCTCCCCGTCTACGTTATTGCCGAAGTACGGTTCCGGCACGTTTTGAGTTGGGTCAGTTGTCTGATTAGCCGCGTCGTCCCTGGCGTGGCCAGGTGATGGTTCAAGCTGGGCCCTCTCTGTCTGCACTGTTTGCTCACTGTGACACGGGGGAGACGGTAAATCAGCGCCCACTCCAGTTCGAACGTGTATATTGTCCCACCGGTTGATTGGCTTTCTCACCAAACCTGGAGGACTCTTCCCCTTTGTTTGATCTTTCTTACCACCTCCTAACAAGCGAGAAAACTTCCGTGTTATGCTATCGCTTCGTTTGAGTGTAGGTTTAGAGGATTTAGACACATCGTTCTCCTCCTTTGACACACTGAAATCGGTCAGGATCTGATTGTCACTTTGTTCTCGTTTTATTCCATGCGAGCTGTGATTGTGGAAATGTTTTTGTTGCGAAACCACGGGTCTGTTATCTGGAACGATGAAAAGTCTCACAGAATCGCCGTCCCTTTGAAATACAGCACGTTTGACGTTATCATCAGCACTGTCGCGTTGGCTTGGTTGGGAATTCGATTTAGAGTCCAACCTATCTGTGGTAGAGTTAGTATTCCAAAAGGAAAATGCTTGTTTCACAGTCACTCCTTCAGAAACCGAAGTCGCAGATGGTTTATCCGAGTCACAAATCACAGAAGGAATACTATCCTTATCCTCATATCGATTCCCGAAGTCGTTCACACGGGACTTGGTCGACACAGATGTCGAGGCGTCATAATCCTCCGCATTCAACAGCGGTACGTGTCCTTGCCGTCCCTCATTCTCGAAATTACTTATCTGCGGAGTAGAAGTGCAGAGAGCTGTCGACACAGGGGTGTGTTGTTGTAAATGCTGTGTAGTGGGGTACTGTTGCTGTTTCTGCCTTTCCCTCGACCTCGTCACTTTAGCGTTACGTTCTGGGGGCCGGGGAGGAGGGGAGGGAGGGGGAGCTGCGAGACTTGAAGACGTCGTAGTCAGCGGAGCGGAAATATTTGCGGCATCAGCTGAGCGACCCGGATTTTGTCCATCGTCGTAGTAGAACTGCTTGTTGTCGTAGCGAGGAGCCACAGGTAGTGTGTCCGCCTGTTGATGATGGCCTGTATTGTAAGGCGGGTACACATCAGTGCTCGAAATTGTAGTAAATGTGGTTGCTGTACCACTAGCATAGCCTTGGCCTGGGTTGCACGTCTCCGCATTACCCTCCTCCGCCTTCAAAAGAGCCGGGCTGAATATGGAGGCGTCTCCATTGTTAGGCGGGCGGTTTGTGTTGTTATTCTTGCTGCCCCGCTCCCCACCGGTAAGGTTGTAACTGTCATTGTCCCGCCTCCCACTCCAGCGATTAGACCTGCCACGCTCCAAGTACCGCTGCTTTTGCCCCGCATTCGACCATCCTGTGTCCCGACTAAAAGAGGAGATCTCCTCCCAAACGGCTAACGTGTCCGGTCCGTTTAGATGTTGTGCGTCGCCGGTGTTTGGCCCGCTGAACGCAGGGGTATCTCTACTGTCACGATAATTGCGGACACCAAGACGTGTTGTGTTACCACTGTCAGGTAAATGCGCTGGGGGCCCATCCTTAACCAGAGTAATACTTTCCTTATTTAGCACAGAGCTTTGTGCATTATCATGCCCCGTGTTTCCGCGATAGTTATGGGAAGAAGAGGAGGGAAATGATTTTTCACCGTTGGTGGTTTTCGAATTAACTGAAGTGGTAGTAGTAGAAGCATCGCTGTTTTGATTGAAAGCTGAGGGTGAATGTTGTGGAGGTAGGGGCTGGCCCGGCGTTGTGAGGTCGTAGAAGAGATGGTAGATAGGGCTCATGGTGCTGGGGTTGGTGGTCGTGTACTTGCGGATGGGGGCCGGGATATCATAGGCTCCATCCACGCTATCCACACCAGCGTCAAAGTTTGGAGACCTTTCGTTCCGGTCATCGCTCTTGCTTCTCCTCGAGTGTTTGTTTGTGTGGCCTCCGTGCGCTTTCTCTCTTTTCCTCGCCCTCTCTTTGTTCATTCCGCTAGGTCGGGCGGGATCTAAAGTGTTCATACTTTCTTGCACATGTTTTTTGTGAGATCCCCGTGGTTGCGGGGTTGGTTTGTGCATTACGCCATCATTGTTTGTTTGTCTATGCGGTGTGTCAGTAATTGTAGGGAAGCCACCATCGTTGTGGTGTGGTTGGTCTCTGGTGACCACTTCATGGAAGCCGCTGTCGTCCTCACGAAGCCCGAGGTCAAGCTCACGGCTGTTGACCTTGGACACAGAACCTGAGGCGGCATCCCGCTGAGCTGACGACCATTTGGAGCCAGCGTGCGCGGGTTCAAAACTGCCCCGGATTTCGTGAAAACCTCTCGAGGACGAGATCATGTTTGAAGTTCAGCAGACCTCACCAACGGAGTGGCGGGTCGGCGGTTCCGCCTTTTGAGTCCAATGACAACTTACACTTAGAGTAAAACGACAAAGAGTCGTGTATGGGGGAAGGCGCCGCTGGGTGGGATATTATGGCCATTTACAGTATTTCCTCTCGATCATATCCTGCTAATGGGTGACTTGGTACGAAGAAATGAATCATCTTCATAGCGTACGCCCCATTGATTCGAGGCAGACCAAAAGAATTTCAGTAGCGTTGGAGTGTGGCATTGAGTGCCTCCTCGTCATGATGATCAAAGCTTTGGGTGTTATGGCTTATCTGGGCCTGCAAACTTGGCCTCCTTTACGACCCTGTTATGATCATTTCTGTCTGGGGGTGTCTGCAGATAACGTAATTGTCTCCGAATGACATTCGACGTTGCAGGCTGTTCGGGATTTAAACATAACAACCGTATGTTACATGTTAAACATGCCCGCGCCTGCCCGTCTTATTTTGTGCGACGTGCAGATTGAATCACATTTTGAAAACGTTCTTTCATGTTGTTCTGTCACGCTGGAGATGTATAGACCTACGTGGGGGTATGTTGATACCTTTTCATCATTGTTTCCCGAGGAAAAGGACAGCGGGAGAAGGTTTTGTATCCTTCTTTGATTAGCTGTAGTGTGGGTTTCACCAGGCGTTCACCGGGCAGCTAAAGTCCGTCCATTATCCCCGAGGGGAGATTAAATTAGCTCTCCGTTCTCCTTTTCAGCCTGGGCCGGGGTTGCAGTGGGCCATACGTATGTCCTCCGCGCACTCAAGCGTGAGGTTAGGGGCTGAATTCCTTGAGACGAGGACCCACCGGCGACCTGGTGGGCTAGACGAATAGATCTACAAACACGAGGAGATCTAGGCCTACTCAAGATCCAAAGTGTACGGCTGGGTTGTAATGGAGGACGGTCGGATAGACGAACAGATATCTACAAACATAAGTTCGCCTGTCGTGTCGATCTAGATGTGAACAGATCTGTACACGCAAGGTCTAACAAAGTCTCGATCTGGATCTGAACAGACTCAGAGAAACACAGGGTCTACGGAAGTCTAGATCTGGATCTGAACAGACTCAGAGAAACACAGGGTCTACGGAAGTCTAGATCTAGATCTGAACAGACTCAGAGAAACACAGGGTCTACGGAAGTCTAGACCTAGACTAGATCCAAACTTTAAGGCTGGATTGCAATGGAGGGCGTTGAGATTCGGGGGGGACATTAGCCTAGTATGTAGATAGATCTACTTTTCAGGAGCGGCTTGGGTTTATTGTAGTACTTTGTCACAGTCTTGGAGGTGGTGATTAGGGTAGACTTCTTAGTGATCCTTGCTACCAGCCTACTTGCTTAGTCATTCTGCGCAGGCTTGATCTTTGATGAGTTGAATGTGTTTGACCATCCATCGGTGTTGGCGATGAACCTGTAGGAATAAAGAGAGAACATTCTAAATATTTTGAATGTTCAAATTACAATAATCAAGATACATGTTTCATGAGATACAGGAATGTGACTTAATAATAATAATAATAATAATAATAATAATGATAAAAAAATTTAGTAATGATAATAAGAATAATAATAAGAATAATAAGAATAATGATAATAATGATACAAATAAGAATAAGAATAATAAGAATTAAGTTAAATTGTGTTTTTTCAAGAGAGCAGTGTTAGAATTGCACGGTCATCACGATATGGTGTCACGCTGAACTGCCATGATTGCTCAAGCAAGCGTAACAGTGCAACAACAACAATAACAACCAGACAATCTTGGTCTATGTGATAAACATTCAGCCTTCTCCACCTATTTTCGTAATTTTTTGTTCCCGTCACTTTCTCCTTCTCCCATCCCCCCCCCCCCCCTTCCCAAAACACCACCACTGCATTAAGCCAGTGTTAGTGGAGAAAACCATTAGAAATACACGAAATGTTTATTAATTAAGTTACCGGAACTCGAGATAACTTTTAGCCTAAATGTGTTGTTGGCCTCTGACCTAACGTCATCATTACCAAGCCATACAAGCGCGTACTGTTCGCACAATACCGTCAGAGACGTGCCATGTAAACGAGACACGAAACTTACCATAGCGGTCTATACTAGAACAGCGTATTACTGCTAGCGGCGGTCAGCACACACTTTTCTTGGCCCTGTGTTGCAACTTATTCTATATAACATGTAAAAGCTATAGGCATGTTTCTGCGCCTCACAGGCTGCCTGTACTTGTGTTCAATGTTTGTCATGTGTTATGTGTTGTATGCGTTAGTAGCCTGTCGGGCGAGTAATAGATGTAAAGCGCTTTGAGCTCTTCGGAGGAAAAGCGCTAAATAAATACCATCTTTCTTTAAAAAAATTAAAAAAAATAAAGAGGGAGTGTGTGGGTATATTATGGGCAACACAGTTAGCCATACGTGTGTTGGTTATTCATGAGCCTATTTCTATACATTATAATATAGAGAGAAATAGGCAGCAAAGAGTGGGCGTGGCGTGTGTGCATATTACCGGTGCTAAACAGGTGATCCACATATATTACGCAAAACAAAAAATAACCCCCCCAAAAGGCCCGCTTTCATGTCTCTCTGTCTCTGATAAAAACGCGTACTAATCAAAAAGTGGGTTTTCCAGGCCTGAGCTAGCCTAGCCCTAATGGCATTGATACTTGCGGATGGGGCTAGTAGAGTTAACCGCCTATGATGATTGAGGGCGAGTGCCGGCTAGTAGGGTTACCCGCCTATGATTCGCTGAAAATGTATCTTATAAAAAGTCACTTATACTAGTATTATTGTTATTAAATGTCTATTCTGTTCATTTTCTCTTCTTCCCTTTTCCCTATACCATTAGTGTACTTATTTTCTTATCTCTTTAGTCCATGCTACTACTACTTACTACTACTACTACTTACTACTTCTACTACTACTACTACTACTACTACTTTCTTTGAACTACTCTATCCACTGAGCTTCATTTCTTTTCAGTATGTCTCT
>JAUELK010092783.1:0-12267 GCA_031471215.1 Gastropteron pacificum
GTGGATAAGAAAATACTCTCAAATCCAAATCGAGTCGGCACGGCCGGGGATTGAACCCCGGACCTTTGACTCGTGAGACCAACACTCTGACCACTTCACCACCAGATCTCATTGAATTTGTACCAAATTCATTCCAGAAAAAAATCCATTTATTTGATCTGTTCTTTTCTTTTTCTCCTATTTTAAAAAAATGAGCATTTTCATGCTTTATCCCAAATCACTTTGGCTGTACTAACGTTCTTTCTGAACAAAAAATCATTATTGTTTATTTCTCACACCAAATTGTATTATAGCCTATTAGTATTATGGCACCTAGCAGTTTAGTGCAAAATTCAAATAGTTTTAAGAAACTTGATGGATGAAGTTCTGTTAAAATGCAGCAACTGTAAAAATTGCATAGAATGATTCTTTATGTGTTTTGCAAGTATCCTTTTGCACAAAAAACATTTTTTTTTGCTGCATCATGTTTGATGATTTTGTATATTTCCCCTATGCAAAATGACAATTTTTTTAATGAAAAAAACCCATGTCTTTTCAATAGGTGCATTTTCATTTTTGCATGAAGCTGCTTTTAAGGATGTTCATCCTGTCATTGACAACCTGACGGACACCCTGATTGTAAGTAAAATATTTAATTTCATATATATAGCAAGTGATGGAAGTTTCTTATTGTGAATATTCATTTCAGTTTTAGGGAACAGCATGACAAATTTCAAAATCTTCATTATAATGCAGTGCTGTTCAAAGGTACCACAAAATATGTTACTCTGTCAAAGCATGTCCTAGAATTACTGCATGTGTATTCAAACCTTTTTTTTCCTACTTAGTAAAACTTATCGTATTTCACACAAAACAGTATTATACTGTACAGCCACATTATTTAAGTGAATGCTTTCTTTTTTCCTCATGAACTAAACTTCTTTTTTAAACTGTAATCATTGGGAAAAAGTAATTGAATGCGGTTCAATTTAACCACTTTGTAATATCTTTTCATTTTATCCTCAGATGTTTAGTGATTCAGGACCTAAAGGTACTGTATTGTATTGTATACATTTGTTTTATCCCTTCTCAAGGATATTTGCCGTAGCGTTATGAGCTCTGCTTTTCGCTTAAGCCAACACACAGTCGCCAGTAGGTACTCGTTCCCACCTATCAAGGAGACCTGGGGGTTGAATAAACTCAAAGTGAGCACCAACTGCCATCCACAAGAAATTTTGCGATTTGAAAACAAGCGTTTTTCTGATACTAACTGTATTTCATTTTGCTCTCCTGAGATGAGATACTAAACATTCATTGTATTCTACAAATAAATTGATCCAACTATAACTCCCTTATGTTGACTCAATATCATATTCTTTTATCGACAGCCAAGAAGTATATTATACTCACTGTGGGAATTGAGTGCTTCAAGCTGGTTGTCTCAAAAAACTCTTTGCATTCCAGCAGGATGACAGTAAGATGTTCTCTTTGTAACCTAGATCTGAAATGAATGTGTTGTGTTGTCACTTTTCATGTGTATGTTTAAGACACAAATTAAAATTGTGAAGTTTTGTTTTGTAAAAGGCCATAGAGCTTGCTGTCTAATGATGGAATGCCATCATAAATTCATTATGAATTGACAGAAAACAATGACATGAATTTGTGAACTCCAGTCAGTTTTAGATACATTTAATACAATTTGTTTCAGGTGCTGAAGTGTTTCAATACAATTCTGGAAGGAATTCCTTTACAAGTAAAAGAAGAAATCATTCAGAAAGAGGAACTGAAAGATATGATGTAAGTACATGATTATATTGAAAAGTTTTCCCTTTAGAGTTAAGACACAAACATGTTCTAAGGAATTCTCGTTTTTATCTGCTTTGATGAGTAAAATTTCATCTTTTGTTACCATGGAAATGCTTCCATCAGAAAAAAATCTTTATAACCAGCAGCGCATTTTGATTAAAGGTGAAATTTTGAAGCAGGAGAAGACAGGAAAGGCAAACTTTACGGAGATTGTAAAAGTTTTAGCCATTGACAGGAGGACTGTAGCGAGAATATATCTGTTGTTTGTACACCAAAGCCTACAAAAACAGAAGCAAACAACGTACACAAAAGCCTAAAAGAAAAGATGAAACACATAGAGCTGTCTCAAAATAAAAAAAGATCGTCCAAGGATTCAAGACAAACTGGAGCAGGAAGCACATTTATAAAATCTTCCGATTTTGAGAATCACTGCGATGGAAGTGACCCTATAACTAGGCCATCGGACGACTTGTTGAATTTTTTATGAACATCACATGAGATGTGGAGTGGTTCTAGTTGTTACTGAAATTTTACACCTTTTTAACATATGCTCTTGTATCAGAGCCAATGTAAATGTGTAGATGGTCATTGAATCGAATATTTGCTAGCCACTACTACCTTACTATTCTCCATCCTTTTGGTGCAAATTGCTTTGTTACCTAGTCCTGGTGAACACAGCAATATATACTTTAATAATTGTTTGCATACTGATTCTCCATATCTTGTATAACATTGTTTTAGTTTCTTTTGAATTAAGCTTTTGATTGATCTGTTCAGTCTTTGAATGAAAAAAGAACCATTATATATAATGAGGATGCGATAGATGAACACCTAGTGCACCAAGTCTACCAACATGACAGTTTTTCAAGACATCATTCTGTAGTAATGAACTCTTCTTGGTTTATTTCACATAAACAACATATGCTTCAATGTTAGCAAGACATCATTAAAACGATGCTTCTGTAATTGTCATGCTTCATTGATTTATACTGTTTACAGGAAAAAGATGTTTTCTTCTATCTTCACTGCTGGTGGTAAGTTGTGTTATGTTTTCCTAATCACAGTACTTTTATACCTCCTGGCAATTCTTTTTGTTTGTTTTTTACCTTTGGTAATATCTTCTTTTTTTTTTTTTTTTTTAACAAAAGAGCACATTGGTGCAAAAATCATGTATATGAAATTAGTAGTCCCTATGCAAAACATCTTCCATGGATATGTCTACCACTATCAGTAGCATTTCAAAATACATTACATCATTGTCTATACTATAACTAATTCAGTTTCCATCATCTTGTTTATATCTTGAATTGTTCTCCTAATTTTCTTTTCTTGTATTTCTCTCTTTCAGACTATGAGCTCCAAGTTTGCACAACTGAGTGCATCTTTCGTCTGGTGCCACGAAAACTCCTGCGAACAATGTTCCTTGACAGTCCTTGGGGGAATGAGGTCAAGAATATCAGTGGCAGCAACTTCGAAATTGTAAGATGAAGTCAAAGTTTGTCATGTTCTTTTTTCAATGAGTGTTGATTTCCCAAGAGCTCTAAAATAAAATGTTCATCATTAGATTGAAGAGTGTGTTTGATAGATTAGAATACAGAATAACAGAGTGAGTTCACTTTATACTCCATTCCTTGAAAATGATTTTCAAAGGTGCCTACCTGACAAAACAATAACAATATACTGTGGTCAACTTTATGAATTCTTCCTCACAAGTTCAAGCATCACAGCTACAGCAAATGTGACATTCACTTGGTTCAGTCCTAATTGGCAGTATCAACTCAAAGAATACATTGCACTTAGCAGTTATATGGTCCAGAGGGGTCTGCACTGCACTGCACAATTGCATGAACAATGGGCCAATTTGAAGGCCCTCCATTCCAAGGTTGCAGAGCTAAGCTGCCATGGCTCTCTAGGTATATTTGAGCGAGTAGCTCATACATTAACATTGTGCCTGATTGCAACAACAACAGCAACAATTCTACTTTGAAAGATTTTGCACATGCTTATTTTTTGTAAATGTTAGTTGCCTTTGACATGTTGTTTCCTTATTTTTTTCCCTTTTTTTAATATATTGGATTTTCACCAAACAGTTTTGAGCATGTATTCAATTTTATGGTTACTTTCTTTGTTTGTAGGATTGCCGAAAGTTTCTTAACCAAGTGAATTCTGAAAATCAATGCTCATCATCAAGGTATCAAGTCATCATATTTGTGACATTTTCAGCTTTGCATACATTTCTGTTCTGATTTTGTTCAATGTTACAATTCACTATTTTAGTGGCTCAATTTTTGTCCTACATTGCTGTTTGTCATAGACTAGTAGGCAATGCAATAAAGGCATATGTTTCAATTCCACCCATGGATAATATTGGACCGTTTTTTAAATTTCACACCAGTTAGCTGGTCATATATGGAGTTTTAACCACGTTTTGTTTGTCATTTTAATGTGTTTTTATGCTGAAGCAATGTGACAATTTTATGGACGGTAAAGTTTGATCTTCTCTTCTCTTATGTGAAGCCATTGCTTATTAATGCAAGAACCCCCTCAAAAACTATATGTGACCTATCTTTTATTTATGAATTTGTGTGTTCAAGAAGTGCCAAAAGAAAAGTCATAGTTAGTAGGTACATTTCATTTTTGAAATGATGGTAAAACAAGACAAACAAAAAAGAGAGAAGAAAAGTATCATCTTTCAAATAATGCATGAATTCTATAGAGTTGAGGTACCCTGTATTTGAATTTGTAAGCTTTTCCCTTCAGGTGACAAAACAGACGTTTTTATTCAATCTGATTTATCTGCCACTCTCTTCTTTTTGTTCCCTTCTTTTTAACGTTTCTTTTTAGAATAGAACCATTGTCTGATTAACTACACTATTATGATTAAGACTAGGAAAATATGGGATACGTTATTTGCGTTGATGCTCGAAATATGTTTGATGCCTAAGAGTACTAAGACTTAAACAAAAACACAAAAGACTATGTTCCACATCTGAACAAATATGTTCTCATGCTTTGCACATCACTTGTCTCTCCTCACAGAATTTACTCCATAGAAGCAGAGTATGTGAAACTTGATGGAGAAAAGGTATGGCATTATTTTCCATCGCATAAGATAAAACAAGATAATGGAATCAGAAAATCTAATTTCTCTAAATGAAGATTATGAACAATCAGTTGTCTTACAGTGTAATAGATGTGATCCATGCATGTACTGTATTTGTATGGTCCCAAGCACTGAAACAATTGTCTTCCAATGTAACAAAACAAACAACAAAGAAAACATGAGAAGGCTATGTTAACAGCACACCCTTAGCAGCACAGTATTCTTTTCAAGCTGCCCCTTTAGGTTTTCATAGTCATAAGTGGTTCTGCTGCAGGCTCTGGCGTTCATTTGTATCCAATGGTTCTGTTGCAAGTTCGGGCATTCTTTTTTATCCAGTGGTTTTGTTGTAGGTTCGGTTTTCATATTTATCCAATGGTTCTGTTACAGGTTCACAAGCCATCCGACCAGGGGTACAGCGATTTCTGGGTAGATGTCAACATGGGGAGTAAGCGCATCAGTATATTTTGTGAACAGACACTTCTTTCATCCCAGGTGAGTTTTGAATTAAGTATTTTCATTCAAAGGGTGTAATGGTGTCTTTGTCATGTAATGAGGTACATGGCGACTGTTCTATCAAACTGATTGACAACTTTTATTTTGTAAATATACTTGCCCCTGAATGCTTCCTGGCTTCTGTAGCCCATATGTCACATGACCCCCTGAAAATAACCTTGTGTTATTTAATACTAGAGAATCTGCTGGACTTTACTCTGTTGTATTTTGATACAGACTCTATAGAGCATAGATCTACAACCTTTTCTGAGCTTGTACATTTCACTTAAGGCATGAGAAAATAGTCCAGATGGGATAAGAAAGGTGAAACAGAACTCAGACTGACAGAGTATTGTAGATTTAGAAAGAAAGCACTATTTTATGTGAGCCTACTCATGACTAGCTTAAAGATAAAAACATCTTTGTTTACACAAGTTCTTTTCTCGACCGGGGATGTTTTATGGCCTAATCGCTGTGCCCAGTAGCATCACTATTCTGCATTAACATGAATCGCATATTGTCTGAACGTTGTAGCAATATTTCATTTACAAAGATAAAGAAGGGGGGGAATGGGGATTTTGTTCTTTGTCGCTATGGCCGAATTCTCGTTTTATCAGGACTCGTTATTAGTGGACTCTACTGTATTCTTTGCCTGCTCAAGTTCTGGCATTTTTACAATCCACAGGCCACTCAAACTGATGCAGAAATGTGGGAAACAGTCAGTGTATGGGCAAAGGATATAAAGAAACATGACATTGTTTGTAAGTATCAAGGAAGGACCATCTCATACATTCTCATTCAACCTGTGAAATGTAGGCAGTGATGGAAATGATTCCATGGATCAAAGGGGCATTCAGCTTATAAACTCACCCAAAATGTTTGCAAAATGCTATTGCCTATCTATATTGAAATTCCCAATATAAAAATTGTGTAGTGTAATCCTGATTCTTCATTCAAGTTAAAGGATAGGTCAGGTTATTATTTATGGTACAAGATTTTTGTTTCCATGTTAAGCTCTGAGAACCTAGGTTTTAAGTATATAGTGATTACATTTTCATCTCCCAATGAGGTAACAAGAGTAGTGTGTGAGGTTTTATCACTATCATTATCATAAACATGTCATAGGACAGAAAAGGCTGAAATGTAGTTTGTATTTTGCTAATAAATTCTTGATGGTCACTCTCGCTATCAAACTTTCACTTTCTTTTCGTTCATCCTCTATATTTTACATTTTCATATGTAATATATACTATTGCACGGGTGTGTTTGCGTGTGTGAGAGAGAGAGTGTGTGTGTGTGTTGTGTATGTGAGTGTGTATTTTATTGGCAGTATCTTGTCTTTCACATTTCCCTGTGATTTGTATTGTCTTATTATGTAATATGTAATGCGCATTGAGCATTTGTTTTACATCTGGAAATGCACACAAGAATGTAATAAATTATTATTATTATTATTATTATTATTATTATTATGCAGCATCTGGATCTCTCCACAAGTTGACCATTGAACTCCAGCCTGGCGCCACCATGTTGTCTACTAGAGCAATGGATTCTCAGTCCCATTTGGTGGTCATAGCTGCTAATCAACTGTGTGATTTACCAAAGCTAGTTAATGATCTTCTCAAACCAGTGAGTACCAGACAATTATGTTTCCTCAAGTAAACAAGCCACAATTTGTTTCCTTCAAACTTCCTGAAGAGGAACGATTTATGTTCTTTTTTTTCTTCTTTAAATTCTGAAATGTTTTGCCTTCTTAGTGTTTACACTCATTCTGCGTTAAGATTGAATATGTACAGTGCCTACCACATGTTGGTCCAATTTATCTTATTGCCCACAATTAGCGTGGTACCGAATTATTTTCATAGAATTAAAGCCTGTAGTTGCCTGCTCTTTGCTGAGGAACTCCGCTTAAAAGCCTGTTGAGTGAATTTTGAAGCAAGAGAAGACAAGAAAGGCAAACTTTACAGAAACTGGAAAACTCATTGCCATTGACAGGAGGACTGTAGTTGTCTCAAAATCCAAAAAGAAAAAGACCATTCAAGGAGGAGGGTGTGGGTGAAGCTTTCTACATTTTTGGATTCAAGACAAACTGGAGCAGGATGCATGTTTCAATCGTCCTATTTTGAGAATCGAGGCCATGGAATCAAACTAGGCCACTATTTTGTACCACCCATCCACTGGTTGAATTGCGCCATAGACCGATGTAACCTCAAATTAAAAAAGGAACAGGGTGATTTGCATAAATGTCGGATCTGCCTATTTGCCTGCTTTTCTTGTCACCCGATGACCGGGCAATTAGGCGGAGACCACTGTATTAGATGTTTCAAAAACAAAAACCTTACATCAGGACTCTCTAGATGCAAACAAGTTTCAACATATTAATTTGTTAGTTGTTATGTTTCAATCAAGATGGGCTTTTTCAATAGGTGCTTTGCACAACAAATTATCAGTTTGGCTTCAGAATGTATCATAGTTTCTTGTTATCAGTCTTACATATACATTTTTTTGAAAAAGTCATCATGATTCACAGTTTTTCTTTTTCTGCTTTCTTTCCAGGCACAGAAAGCATCTACTCCGCTGGAACAAGTTGTTGTTAACAAGGTGTCTTTTCATTTTCTATCTCTTATATATTTACATTTTTTTTACATGTAAGCTTGAATGACACCAAAGCACAGTTTTAACATCAGCTTTGTTTGTTTGGAAAAATGAGAGTGAATGCATAGGGAACATTTGAGTCGCAAAATGTCAATAACAATAAAACCAATAATCTCATAAGTCATGGAGTTATGAGGTAGCAAAGGGGATTAAGTCATAATGAAGCCAAGGACTAGATCTATAGCGCTAAAAAACTTGTGAACGTCCCGGCCAAAATATCAATGGAATGGTTCACCAATTGGGTGTTTCCGTTCAACAGTTGTGGTGACCTGTGAGTGTGACTGATGTAAACTACTCTCTGGGCTACATTCCCAAATGATAATGATAATACTGATAACAACAATGGTATTAATATGTAGTAGTGAATTTCTATAGCAACAGAATCCACTAGTAGTGTTCTATGGAACTTCACAACGTTTTAAACAGACTAATGCTTAATCCTAGAAGAACTGACCTTGTTGGATTCTTTTTTGGACAAACATTCTATAGTATGATCACATGAAGTTGATAATAATCATACAATTATTAGCTTTTCTAATAATGAAACACAACGTGTCTTAGCAAATAGAACATCTGTTTTTTTCCACCAGCCTCCATCTCAGACTGTTCTAGCTGCTCCTGTGAGAAGAAAATCATCATTACCAAGTGATAAGATGACATCATCCACTAACTCTATTATTGTGACGAAATCTGACAATTCTTCTCTAAACGGTAAAGAGCAGGCTCGGAATACTTCACAGAAGAAAGGAAAAGAAGTGTCCAGTGAAATCAGCTCTGGCAGTATTTCTCAGAGAATGGAGAAAATTGATGAATGTCTGAAGGAAAGCAAAAAGCCACAATGCAAGAATGCTAAAAACCATAAAGCCAAAAGATCATCAAAAGGAAATCCAAAGCGCTCTACAGGGTCAAGTGAATCAAGCACTAATGTAGCTCCATTACCAAGTGATCAGATGACAGCAATCTCTAACTCTGTTACAGTGATTGAATCTGCCAGTTCCTCTCAAATCAGTGAGGAACAGACACAGACTATTTCACAGAATGGAAAAGAAATGTCCAGTGAAATAAGCATGTCGAAGGCCTCTGGCAGTATTTCTCAGAGAATGGAGAAAATTGATGAAAGTCTGAAGGAAAGAAAAAAGCCACAACAATGTGAGGATATTACAAATCAGAAAACCAGAAAATCATCAAAAGGAAATCCAAGGTCCTCCACAGGTGCAAGTGAGTCAAACACTAATGTTCTTCTCAAATCGAAAGAACTGTCAGGCCCAATGCAAGATTATAAGAATCAGTTGAGTCACCTGGAAGATACAGATCCTATTGATGACTCATGCCACGTGCCGTTAGAGGATGGAGACAACAATGTTTCTCTGCGAAGATCACAAAGGGAAAAGAAAGGAAAAGGCAAAACGCAGCCCATGGTTGGTATGGTCACTCTTGGTGACATGATAGAGTGTTCCCTTGAACCATCAAACAAAGAGGACAGTGGCTTGACACTCTGCCAAGAAGAAAAGCACCTGAAAACACCAGAGACTGGTGAGAATTTATACTTTCTAAGTACATTTTCTATCTTCACTGCTCTTTGTCCATCAAAAGGTTGAAAGAAGATTGACACTTTCTTGATACATTGTGCTGGTATACACACATTCCCTCACGACCAAGTCCTCTAGTCAGACTTAATGCGACATCAATCACATTTTTTTTAAATTAGGTTTTTATACTTGTAAGAACATTTCACTCGTTTTGTTTTGAAAGTTGTACACGCTCCATTCATTTTACAATGTCCACTTTGTTAGTGAAATTATTAGCAAATTTCAGATGCAGAACTATGGACAAAGCACTATACAATGAAATTCCTTTTTATATTACTGAATGAAAGAAACATGAGTCTATTTACAGATTAAATTACAGAGAATGCACTATACAAATGAGAATTATTATTCAATTAAAAAAAACTGTTTTCATTCCTTCCTACAACAGCTAAAATCAAGTCCAAGATAACACCAAAAAGGCCTGTTAAGACTCAGAAGAAGGTAAAAACACCTGTTGTCATTTGCCAACCAGCAATCAAGAAGCAAACCAAAAGAGGGGCAAAGCTAGACTACCCCCAGAAGGACACCAAGAAAGGTATGTCACAACTTGATCATTTTATTCTCCAATTCTTGTAAAAAAAAAAAAAAAAAGATGACTGTGATCGTGCAATTTTCAGTTCACATGTTATTATACACTCTTTGAAGAATAGTAGTAGTTGTTGTTGTTGTTGTTGTGATTAATAGCAGTAGTAGTAGTAGTAGTAGTAGTAGTAGTAGTAGTAGTAGTAGTAGTAGTAGTAGTAGTAGTAGTAGTGGTGGTGGTAGCGGTAGTTGTAGTAGTAGTAGTGGTGGTGGTGGATATTGGCTGCTGTTGATACATGTACATGTATGTCTTTATACAGCGTACTAGTTTAATATTTTGATTATTACATTATAAGAACACCTACATGATGTTGCTGTCATTTTCTTGTTTATTTATAATGGGAGACAACCAGATTATATATTTCTATATTTTTCTCCTTTTTAAAAAGTTGATGATAGGCTTGTATATATACTTCCGGATTAATCTTAACAGTTGAGCAGCTGCAATAGTGAATTTTTACCACTTTGTTTTCTTCTTTTCTTTCTCAAGTGTGATGATTTTTATCTAAGTAAAAATGAATGAATGAATAAATATGACTCAATCAATAATATGTTTCTTGATACTCTTCACCCCAATCATACCTTCATTCCCTCTATGTGAAATCTTTTCATCCCATACCTTTTGCAATGTGTGATTAGTTGAGTGAGAGCATGAAGGATGGAATGGATGGATGGAGGATATAGACACTGAATGCATATAGATCTAGATTGCATAGATTACAATACATCAGGCAAGATGATGGGCACTACTGCTTTCCAATATTTTTTGGTTTTGGTTTTTGATTTCCATTTTTTTTTTTTTAAAGAATGGTGTTGTGAGTCCACCTACACCCGGATGAGCTGAGTAGTTTTTCCTACGTACCAATGCTCTTCCAGTCACCTGTGTTAATTTATATGCTTTCTGAATTTATTATTTTTTTCATTTCTCCATCATTGCATGATGTGTTGATGGAAGTTGTATACAAAATATATAGATCTATAGGGTGACACAAAACTATTATCCTCCTTGGTTTTCTCGATAAAATTATCATTTTTTAGTAGATTTTCATGACATTCTCTGTCCATGTTCCTAGGCCATGAGGAAAGCATCTACCGCGGTAGTAAATATCATCGACATCCGACGTGCACTTGGCATTTAAAGCGTAAATTTCCGAAACGCCCTGTTTTTGAAGAGCAGCCAAATTTTGCATCGACGGCAAATCTTTGAAACGCAATGTTTTTTCTCTTTGTGATTTCACGCTCCTTTCCTGAATCTTAATCTGAAAATTCACAAGTGAGATAAAGCTGATTAAACAGAGTTCAGACACACTTTCTGACTAAGAAAATGTAGAACGGCTAATCAATCTTTAGCCTACGTTTCTCCAATAACGAAGTGTAGTGGTTTGTCTTCGCACACAGTCTCGGCCACTAGGGCAGAGCTTTTGAAAAAGTGCAAATCTAATCGCCAAAAAATGTTTGAAATATCGAAGGTTTGGTACTCTTGACCATCAAAGCTCCATCGTGGGGACATCACACAGAGAAAACACGTGTTTCAAAGAGTTTTCAGTCGATGCAAAATTTCGTATTTTTTTCAAAAACAGGGTGTTTCGAAAATTTCCACTCACAACGCAAAGTGTACATCGAATATTGATGATATTTACTACGGTGCTTTCCGCATGGTATTGGAACATGCTCATCAAATGTCATGAAAATCTACGGAAAATTGATGATTTTCTCGAGAAAACCAAGAGGGACAAAAGTTTCGTGTCGATCGCCCTATATCAGTTTTCTTGTTGTATGGAAACAATATTGTGTCCCCCTGTTTCGTTTTTAAAGGCATACAGTGGTTCTCCTTTTCAAACCTTTCCTTGTCCCCCAAACTACACCGAATGTCTTTCCCTTCATCTGACCATTGTCTGTTTGCTTGAATAACTGCTGGCTTTTCTCACCGACTCTTCAAAAAGCTTATAATAATGTAGTTTGATGATCTTATACAAACTAAAACCAAAAGAGGGGGGGGGGGGGGGGGGGGGGGGGGGGGGGGGGGGGGGGGGGGGGGGGGGGGGGGGGGGGGGGGGGGGG
>JAUELK010092894.1:0-12266 GCA_031471215.1 Gastropteron pacificum
AAGAAGAAGAAGAAGAAGAAAAAGAAGAAGAAGAAGAAGAAGAAGAAGAAGAAGAAGAAGAAGAAGAAGAAGAATTGATGATGATGATGATGATGGTGGTGATGATGATGATGATGATTATTATTATAAGTATAACAGCTTTGATGATGATAATTTTCCCTCTGTTTCCCAGCACCTGTGGCTGTTTCCCTGGCTTGGCCTGCAAAAGCCTCCCCTTTCTCGGCGCTCAGTGCCACACCCTCCTGGTCCCTGACATCGGAAAGTAGGTCACAGTCATCAGACAACAAACACGCTCAACTTCCTGTTTTAGACATTCTTTCCTGGCACTGATTTGACCTGATTAAAAGAATAAAACAAAGTGATGTGATTTACCCGCCAAAGCCTTCTTTTAAGTACTGGTGTTTTTACTGTTCTGAGTGTTCAGTTTTTGAACACATAAGAAGTCCTTTTTTGTTTTCTGAGAGAGAGAGAGAGAGAGAGAGAGAGAGAGAGAGAGAGAGAGAGAGAGAGAGAGAGAGAATTGAGAGAGACACCATGAGTAACACCAAAACGGCCGATAAAGGCATTCCATAAATACATGTTTATTGTCAGTCATAAATGTAGATGCTACATTTGACGCAGTTCGCTCAGAGAATACTTTTAACAATGATTGATTGGAAGCAGACAAAACGAAGCAAAAAACAAAATACCTAGGCCATGTTCACAATGCAAGGCAGCCTTATTGGAAGCACACAAAAACAGAACCCCGCCCCCCAAAAAACCAAGTTCCAAGTGCACAATGCAAGTCAGCCTTATTACCCCGCAGGGTACAGGGTGCACCGTTCAAATGCTAAGCATCTGGCAGGCGCTCAGTTGGCACCTGACAAAATGGCTCCCATGGGTGGGCAAATCTTGTATACATGTATTGTTGTTGCGATCATGCACACATTATGAGCTATTCCCTCTTCAAGTGGTAATAGACCTACAGAGCCATGGCAGCCTAGCTCTGCAAACTAGGATAGGAGGGCCTTCAAACTGGCCCCTTGTTCATGCAATTGTGCGTTGCAGTCAAAAGACCCCTCCGGACCAGATAACTACTAATAGCAATGCAGTCTTTGAGTTGATACTGGTTATATTGATAAAACATTGAGACATTTTTGTTATGGTTGCAGACATAATAGGACTGAACCAGGCTTATGTCACATCATTTTCTGTAGCCCTGGTGCTTGAACTTGTGGGAAAGAATTCACAAAGTTGACCACAGCTCATGGGCAGAATCTTGTAATAAAATACAAAATATAAAAAAAAGCTTGCTTTCACAAGGCTTGCTTATCCCAGTGAACATGCCTAGGTACAACATGAAATGCAGAGAGCATAATGTCAAATACAGAAATATATTGTGCATGCGTACATGAATATACAACCAGTGTTCTATGAGAGATTGGTAAATAATAACAAAAAGGATATGTAATAAAGAGAACAAAATGTCCACTGTGCATATAATAATATGTGTATATGTGATTCTCCTGGACAGTTGAATAAGGCATTGTTCAGAAGTTGTTAAGTACACACATAATATGTGACCATAGGCATGGGAAGAAAATCTGTAGAGAAAGTCTTTTGAAAAAGAGAAGAAAAGATTGGACAGTTATGAATAAGGCATTGTTAGTAACATTGTTTAGCACACTACGTAAACACATATGTGACCATAAGCATGGCAAGAAAATCCATGGAAAAAGTCTTTTAGAAGTGAGAAAAGTATGCATGGTATATTTGTAGTAATTTGTAGTAGACAAAAGTAATGGTGAGCACGAACAGTGGGTAGAAGTTTTAGTTTACTCTCCCTAGCAACACAGTTTGGTCATATAAGAGACAGGACTTGAGATTAACATCCCTCTCCGAAGTAGTGGTATCATCAATATCTCCATTAATAATTATTAATTAATTAATTAATTAATTAAAGGCGCGACACTGTAGATAATTCTTTCTAGTACTGAATTTCTTCCCACCCCATACATAGAATGGTCAATCCGGCCAGTGTATTTAAATACCATTTTATGATCATAATTGTTCTTACAAACTTGAAGAGTGAAGAGAATGACTAGCACATAGCACCTTATAGTTTATAAATAGGCTATCCACCATCCAAGAAGAGATGGTAAATACATAAGAAATCTACAGCTAGAGCCAATGACTGTCTGCAGCTATAAGCTTCCAGTTACTTCCAAGGTCGCATTTGAAGAGAGTGTGGGAGAGAAAACAAATCAATAATCTGATTCTTATTTATTTCATTAATTTGGGGTCAATGGCACAGTCAACACAGAAAGGTAATGTTAGTGCCAAAAGAGAGAAAACATGTTAAATGGAAGTCGAACTCGAAACGCTTTCCAACTTGAACAGGATTGACAGCGAGAAGCTTGTAAAATAAAACTTCAAAAAATGGCATGAGTTCAGAAAAATACATAACGAAAAGACAGACACTCACATCTGAGTTTGTAGTAGTACTTCATAACTTCCAAATTGGTAGGTCACAAAGATCACTACATCATATTAGATAACCTCTCTCCAGTGAGGGAAACAATGCTTAGATTGATGCATAATCTATATAAATAAAAGGCAAACTTTCAACTTCAAAGCAGATCTCTCCTCCATTAATATTAATACTACTACTACACCAAAATGGATACGGTTATCAGCAAAGTTCCTCTTTCGGTCTGCTTTGTGTAATTAGAATAAGTAACCATTTCAAACCAATTTGTAAACAATTGAACTGTGTGATGACAGGGTGACATCGTCTGAATTCTTCCACTCCAACTTTTTAAAATCGGCAAAATACTATCGATTATCATTTTCTGTTTTGTTGTCTATTTGTATAGATTCTTTTTTCCAGGTGATAACTAATTCTTTTCTTTTTTCAAGTGATAACAACAAGTAGTCTGGTACCAATATCTTGACATACTTTTAAAGGCTCTACCCGCTAATACATTCTAAAATAGACTTTCTCCCTGTCCGATTCGTTAACCACTAGTACATGTATAAAGATTATCAAGCTACCCAAACCCATGCTTTAAAATGATAATTAGAATGTAATGAACAACTGATATGTGAAAAAGGAGTGACAAAGCCATGGTCCATAGAGTCAAAACATAAACTATTCAATTCTAACAAAGATGGCACCAACCTTGTAGTATAGTATAGTTAGAATAACAAACAAACAAAATGAACAAGAAGAGTTTGACAATGTAACAAGTTAAGTCAGAATAAAACAGAAGGTGAAACCGTGACGATAGCGACAAAACAATAAATGAAAAAATAGTTGTAAAATAAGATAAAACCGTGACGATAGCAAAACAAAAAAAAAAGAATTGTTTATCGATAACTGAATTCCAGCACCAAGATATGATATAATATATTGTATAATCTGTGCAACACATGGCATGATATAGTGCAAAATGGTGCATGACTTGTATTTGTAAATAAAACAGATTTAAGTATATCTAACACAAATGTAGAAAATCTGTTTTGACCTGTAAAACAAAACAAAGACAAAGAAAGATAAAAACACCACATGACATAGATCTATGTGAAATAAGGTAAAAACCTCTGGGAGAAAGAAATGGCTGTGTGATAATGTAGAAATTTAAAATGATATTTCATAGAAAACAACAATGACATCTTCATCCAGAAAGTCACAGTGGTGAATTATATTTATGTATGAAAATGATGTAATCGACGGAAGACAGCTAGAATCTAGTAGTACTGTATAGAGAACGGAAGTCGATGAATGACGTCATCATTTTCCAGCAAAAACGAGGCAACGGATCCACTCTGCACCCTGAAGAAGATACAGAAGCAACAAAATGGGGAACTAACTACAGTCTAAAGTATCTTAATATTCATGCTGATAAGAATGGTTAGAAGAAGACAATACTTCTTAGCGAAAGCAGATAATTCAAATTATTATCATGAGAAAATGAAAATTGTCTGTACACTCGCAACAGCCTAAACAATGGTAAAAGTATTATCTAAATCAATACTGAGAAGATATGTCAGTCATCAAGCTAAATCCATGAGGCTTACAAAGATGTAGCTTTCAGAATGCATGATTGTCATAAAACAACATAATGTACTTTTTCATCCCTTCTCAGGGAAATAGGCCTTAGTGTTATGAGCTCCGCTTTTTGCTGAAACCATCATGCAGTCGCCACAGAGCAGCGCCTATCGGCCAAGGGGAAAGTCATAATTTACAGTTTTTTTTTAAATGTACCCCCTATATCACATTAGAGAATATTATATCCCTGAGCCTCAGAATCTAGAGATTGATGCTCAGTAAAGGCCAGAAACGGATTGTCAGATCAAGGTGGGTTCTTGAATCTTTTTTTGTTTTTAAATATAAATATTCCCCAGTATCTTGTAAAGCTAAATTTGCAGGAATGTTGACTACAACTACAACAGGATTGTGTTAGTGTTACATGTACTACTTGAATTTGAATGTGTTGAGAGAGGAATGAGAACAAGTCACAGCAAAGAGCATTGAAATATTGAATGTGATCAGAGTGGCGGGATAGTGCACAGAGCAAAGAATGACACTGGAATCTTGATATAACAAAATTTAGGTAGTAATCAGATGTAACAAAATTCAAGTTGTAAAGAAACGAAGGCCAAATCCCGATTCACGCTCTAACTATATCTGTTATCAGGAATATTGAAATAGTGAAATGCTAATCGGGCGACACCAGTTATAACTAAGTCATTTTTCCCCATCAAAGTAGTACAAAAGGCTATCTTTGTTTGTCTTCCTGAACAGATGGGCAAGTCATGAATTTAGTGTGTTGAGACGGGCAGATCGAGACCACCATACCAGAAATTACATTGGCCTCGGTCCTTGTGCAGTAATCTATTATTTTAAGGCCTAATAGAGAAGGGTTCATAATAAGTATCATTTTGTTGAAATAAGGGAAAGCAACCAAACGCATAAGTTAAACTACAATTCTGATATAAAGAAAGAGACATCCTGGTCCCATTGATTTTGTTATATCCTGATTCCACTGTACTGAAATCTGACTAAAGTTTACAGTGGCAAGACAGCAGGATAGATTGTTGCAGTCTCAGATACAATACAATCATTATTGTTATAAATGGCTAAAAAAAATTTATACGATAAACATCAGTGTGTTTTTAAAAAAAAATGCAAGCAAGAAGAAAACAATATCCTCTCTGAGGCATCTTGTGAATGTTTCTTATGTGTACTTATTGTTTTGCATAGTAGTAGCAAGCTTAACCATTTGATGGGGAATAACCACACACCGCTGTGTGGCGGAATATCGGTACAGCAGTATTTTGTATACATTTGCTCAGGAGGCCAGGCACGGCGGCCATTTTGGATCAGGGGGTCAGGGTTCAAAGGGTTAGCAGATCTTGAAAGTTGCAAACATTGAATAGAGATCCAGAAAAAGAATCAGAATGTAGATTATAATGACACTGATATTGAAGGCTTAAAAAACAATAAGCAATACATAAACTTACAAAAGAACAAGTTTTCACCATGTTAAGATATGTGTACATGTCATGTATAAGATTCAAAACAGTGTTCTAGCACAGCAGAAATGGAATAGACACATGAAATTGTACATTTATCTGCAATTGAATAACTCTGAAACTGAAGTAACAATTTGACATGAACAAAATCAATATGGTTTCTTTTTTTTCTTCTAAAGCACATTATGTAACCGCACTTTGAGATAAGGTCACACTGGCCTAAATAAAATAGACTGTTAATGTCATCCATGCAGATCAGAACACAATTCTTTTTAAACATATTGGCCCTTAATGTCTTTCTATCAATTCAATTGCTTGCTATGCTAGAATAACAAATAGTTTTGACAGCTATTGTACAAGCTGGAGTAAAGCCTTTTGGGGTGATACTGATATGCTTTCTATTTTTCTTATAAAACATTCAAAAGAATGTATTCCTATTATTTTTCTTCTTCGAAACACAACCAAGTCGATCTTCAAACTATTGAAGATGTGGTTTTTACAGGAAGAAGAAGAAGAAGGACAAAGTCAAAGTCAGTCATAATAAACATATAGACTGAGAAGACTAACTTTGCAGTATGGATTGGCTTCCAAATTTGTGCATTCCTACACTTTCGATGTGTTCCTCCATCAAAGGGGTGGACAGTCCCATTTGAAAGAAGAGAACAAATGTTTCCGAAAACAACAACAACAAAAACCTGATGATTAGTACATCATAACATTTATAAGGATTCAAATACACCTAGTAAGTCACTGTGTGTGCCAATATAAAAGAAAAAGTACACAATGTAACTTCACAAGCCAATTAAATCCACTCTTACATGATAACAATATTACTATAAATAATTCTTGATGGTGTACGGTGAGTATACAACAAGTGTCAAGCTATAAATATACTTGTTCGGGGAAGCATGCAGGAACAGATGGGACTTGGCCAGTGAAAGTCATGGGCGTATTCTAGTGCATTCTTTCTATTCTAAAAATGAGATCTAGGAACAAGTGATCGCTATAATATGTGTAATATATAAGCACATTGTATGATATCTTTAAAAAGTCTATCTAAATTTGTGAAGACAATCCTCTAAATATTACATAGACGTAGACATAAATATCTCAGGGATTTTAGAGCAGTCGACTTAACACTTTAAGGCTGAATTCACGGCTGACTGGGAATAACTGAACACCGCTCTATGACGAAATATCGGTAACGACACGAGTCATTCGAAAAACACATCCTGGAATCAATAATGGAGGACAGAGGAAGACCAACAAGAAGATGGGAACAGGATATAAGGGACTGGCTAGGAACAAGAACTAGTGTTGTATCGCAGGAGGGTTCAAGAGGCAACATCCTACAAGAGGAATGGCTGATACAGAGAGAGAGAGATCTTATACTAAAAAATAATCATTTACTCAGGATGCCAGGCACGGCGGCCATTTTGGGTCATGGGGTCAGGGCTCAAAGGGTTAAATATCCTGTATAAGCAAAACTATTTCTAATGAACACATGATTCAGAGTTATATAGTCAATATGGACATCACTCATTTTTCATGAAAACTAATAAAGAAAATGAACAGGTAGATGAACTATAAAACAATCATTGCAGTACTTCTTTTCCGAATATCTGGTTATTTGTTCTTTCTTAATAATAGTAATAATCATAGTGTAATAATGAATTTATGTAGTGCCAGAATCCACCAGGAGTGCTCTATGGCACACTTTTTTCTTCTTTCCTGAACTGAATACACCTCCGTCCATCACTATACAAAGCTTCACTTCCTTATTTTCAACTAAAAAGACTCAACATTTTGAAAGAAATTTACTTTAAAACTCTCCAAACCTATGAATCTTCGGTATCAACTAAGAGGGGTCCTCACTATCGAGTACCTTTCCTTTTTCTTTTAGTACTCGATAATATCGATTTGAGTATCAACTAACGCCGACCCCTAGTATGTGGTGTGCATAGGGCACAGAAGACATGTGTTTGACAGTTTTAAGTACAAGAGAATGCTGGTAGTATTGGCACTGGGAGCAGATATGGACACAATTTATATAATTCAGAGGAAAATGTATACAATTCAACAGATCATGTTCAATGAAATTATAACAAGTGAAAACAAAAAAAAAGGTCATGATTTATGAAAATGTAAACAAATCATGATAGTTGATATCTTGATCAAATCATAATGATTGAAATCGCAATGAAATCATGAGAATCAAATTATTATAATCAAATCATGATCAATGAAAACATGAACAGATCACGAGATTGGGTGATAATACATTTCTCCACTATTGATATCGGAGACATTAAAATGTCATTGTTTCATGTTGTACATAAAGTACTCTAAGCTCCATTGTTCTCATTGACTATCAATCAAATTAATTTGAAAAAATGCAGAACACAAATAATTAAACAAAAATGCATTTCTAAATCATTCATTTTAACACTCGCATACTATAGCGGGCAGCCAACATTCGAGAGAGTGATGCTGTACAGTGAGTGACTTTCATCGTCTAGTTAACATGAGTTCAAAGCTGTACATTCAAAGGGTAAAAGAGAACAACCTGAGATATATGGATAGTGCATGGTTTAAACAAACAACAACAGAAAACATTAGTAAATTAAAGATAAAAACAGATTAAGAATAAACAATAAATGAGGACTGGACATTCTTGTCGATACATTTGCTCACCTCAAGGATGGGAATGGAAAGAATGTGAAAAAGTCTGAAAGTAATCGCAGGCTTCCATTATTGTGGGTCTTTATTATGTTTGACTAATGTCCGTAGATCATTTTTAAAAAAAGATTTCCACCCCGACAAATTTGATTTCCAAACCATATACATTTTACATCCTTGTTACCTTTTCTGCACGCCAATGCCACTCAACCAAAGATAACATGTTCTACCTTGCCCAGTACGAAGCTTTCCTCTTCCTAGGTATGTTTACACCAAACTATACCAAGAGAGGATTAGAATGATAAAGTCAAACCAATTGTGGCAATAATACGCAATCCAGTTTGAACACATAGTGGTTCAAAGCGCTCAATTGAAGAGTGAACGAGTCATGGTTCAAACAAAAACTGTAAAGAACAAAAGGGACCTAGAAAAACTAATTGACAAGAACGAGTTTCTCCTAACGAAACTTAATAGTAAAGTAACTATCAAAAGACCAAGAAAATGAGTGAATGAATAAACATACTATCTAAATAATGAGTGGCTATATAGTGTTAGACTATGACTTATACTACGTCTGAACAAATTCAACTACTTGTATCTATGAACAAAGCTTTGTATCTTGATACATATTAACAAAATATATATTGGCTGTCATTAATGATTCCCCCCAGGCCCTGATAGTAAACTTTGTGAAGGTTGGTTTCATGCAAGTAGCTATCATTGGGGAAACTTAAATCATCTACCGATATCAATATTCTAATATCAATATATATATGTTTGTTCATTGGTGGAGTAGTATTACAGAAAGAAGTGTACATAGGTTTTTGTTGTTTGCAGTTCTTAATGAATAATCAGTGTCATCTTCCCTAAGTAGTCAGAGTGCCGTGATTCTTTTGAATCTTTGTTCGCGTGTTCATTATTGTCCTCAGTTATCATGAGACTTTGACAATTAGGTGTTTTCACGAGGCTATGAGACCTAGAGTGACGGATGTAAACAACCATCACAGTCTATGCTTACTTGCAAGACATTTGGTATATTTTTACAAAAGAAAAGTTGTCGATGATTTGGACTGTACAGTCGTCAGTCAGCTAATCATGTGACAACAACACCGCCAAGCCCTCGGTAAGAAAACACTAAATTCCTGAATGAAATGCCTAGGCATACAAGTTTGATTTTGTTTTCACTTTACTTACACCTCTACCAACACTTTTGGGATCATATAAGAGGTGAGGGTGAGACCTATGTTTTAACATCAGTCTCTGATAGGATGGGGGTGGACAGCCACAAAAACTGCCAATACCCTTGGAGACCTAACTCGCTAACCCAATGTGTTAACCATTGGGCCACTGCACGGCCCTAGGCATACTAGATAATGAACACACACATATATCTAAATGTATATATACAGAAAATACTAAAAGTTACAGAATACAGTGTACAAGTGGTGGTAGAAGCTGCTACAACGATGTGACTTCACCGACTGTCTTGTTGAAGAGGTTGAAGTGGTCAGGAGGCTCTGTGGTCTGGCCACAAGCAAGGAGCAACTTCTCCTGCCCCGATATAGTGATGGGGTTCTCCTGGGAATCACAACAACAACAATACATTTCTTTAAAATAAACTCTCTAATAATAGTAATAGCCAGATATATATATAGCAATTTTTCTCGCTCAAGATCAAAGCGCTTTACTACAGCAATTCTATGGGGTTGCTATACACACTTGCATACTTTTAAAGTGTTGATACGTTTCTGGTGTTTTTATTGTAAAAGATTAACAGTAGAACCTTGTAAACACTTTCAAATTTCTAAACTTTGACTGTCAAGAGATTTTGTATTACTGATAGAGATACACTCTTGCATATTTCTAAACTTTGGTGGTTTGACTGTCTGCATGGTTGTTATTGGAAAATGTTAACACCCCTGAAATGAAAATCTGAAGTTTTCCTTAACCTTGAAATCTGTTGAACTACGGACATACATGTATCGGTGTACCATATTTCCAATGTGACATCAGTAATTTAAACAGGTAAGCAAGCAAGAAACCTTCCCTGTTGGATCACGGCAACCCCGAAAAAATGATGACCATATGCCGGAGTAAAAAATTTGACGACAGCTGTCTCCACTTCTCCACTTACCACAGCTGTCTCCACTTACCATGTGAAACTTGATGAGGTCTGCCAGGGATTGATGCACAGTTTGATCTGCCCCAAAGAACTGGTAGCCCAAGTCTGACGCGTCAATCAAGAAGTGTTTGCATCTTGTGCTGGACTCTTTGTAGGACAGCGTGTACCCCCACACACGCTCACTGACCCTGATGAGGAAAGCCCCTTTCTCCTTGGGCTCCAGTAAGGCTTCCGTCTCCCCTCTGTTAATGATGCCTGAAAACATTGCACAAGGGTTGTAAATAGGAAATGATGAAAAAGTCTGAAAATGATCACATTGATTTTATGCACCTTCTCCTTTTCCTTGAAAACGACCACAATCAACAATCATTGTGATATTGTGACGCCTTGAGCTACTCGAGTAAAGGCGAAAATGCAAATAAATAAATAAGCTGATTATTCTGTCACTGTGGGGTGGGGTGTGTATGTAGGGGGTGAGTTTAATTTTGAATTTTGCCCGGACAGTGGCAATGACTGGCCAACTCTACATCGATTTCAAACTGCTAAGAGGATCTGTAAAGTGCGCAACGTGCACATGGGACCTCTGAGTTTATCGTCCTTATCCAAGAAGACTAGGCGCTCATTCATATATATCAAGGAGACTGGGGGCTGAAAAAAAACACCCGAGCTGAAAACCAACTTTGAGCTTGCACAGGATGAGTTTGAACCTGCGACCCCATGGTCACCTGCGACCCCATGGTCGCCAACTTTGTGTTGGCTGTACGCTTTACTGTTGTGCCAACACGCCCCATCTGGTTTGCAATGCTATTATAACCTGTAGGCTGGGAGTCCTGAAAAATGGAAGCAATATAAATCTAAATAGGCCAGGGTCCTTCGATAAATCATGACAATTGTCCATTCCAAATTTGGTTTCGGTCTGATGTCTGGTTTCTGAGACAGATGCATACAAAAATCCACAAATGTATAACAGATATATGAAAAATGTACACCCCTCTATTGTTATTATCTGAGTTATTGTTATTGCACATTCACAGGATAAATGACACAATGGCCTATGACATACCATGAAACCAGTCGGCCACTTTGCCAGTGTTGGGGTCCAGGCCGGAGCCTTTGACCTTCTCCTCCTTCTGGAACCAGTTGACGATCATGTCCTGACCCTTGGGTCTCAGAGGCCGAGGCTTGGAACTGGTCAGCCCTGGGGCACTGGTTTGGATCAGATGTTTCCTGTCACACAGATAACATCATATTGTAAATAGAGGTAGCCCTTTTCAAACTTTCTTTATAGACTTGAAAACTACGAAAAAAATGGCAGCCAAATAATTATCTATATTATAAGAGTGGTTAGGGGGTGTGGCACTTTTTTATGGTCGAATGTTCTCAGAATCATCTGAATGTAAAAATACAAGAAAATAACCGCATTACACAGTCAGCATTCAGCTGTGTGTTGGGCATTATTTTACTTTGAGAATCCGCCCGGTTGAATTTACGTTCAATATTTACCTCCCTAATAATTTTCACTCTCAGCCACCGAATGCCATATCTGCGACACTACTTTTTCGGCATGCCATGGAAAGTGGGAAGTATCCTTTACATTTTTATTCTTGGATTGTCTACCAAACAATACACATCACCAAGTGACGTGTTATGTGCTGCTAAGCGGTAGAACACGGGATACAAAAAAAGTGGGCGGGAGAGGGGGAGGGGGTATCTTTACTATCTCAGTCATTTTTAGTAAATTAGAATACTTTTTTTTTAAAAGGCGGTAGGCGGCCGGGTTGGGGGGGGGAGGTAGTTGTAAATGAGAGTGGAAAGATAGTGGGAAGGGGCTCATTGTATCTTTTGCAAGCGATGCTGCACCGGGTCTACTAGTTGGTATATAAGGCCTTTGGCCCACATTACAAAACCATACACAAGAGTAGAAATTGACTTCCATACTGAACATCAT
>JAUELK010093115.1:3554-21900 GCA_031471215.1 Gastropteron pacificum
TTTGGCAATTTCCTTGTGCTTTCTTTAAAAAACTGACAGAATATAGAAGGACAGATCATGGTGTTGTAACTCCCAAGTTTGGCAATTTCCTTGTGCTTTCTTTAAAAAACTGACAGAATATAGAAGGACAGATCATGGTGTTGTAACTCCCAAGCTTGGCAATTATTTCCTTGTGCTTTCTTAAAAAAACTGACAGAATATAGAAGGACAGATCATGGTTGTAACTCCCAAGTTTGGCAATTATTTCCTTGTCCTTTCTTTAAAAAGTGATAGAATATAGAAGGACAGATCATGGTGTTGTAACTCCCAAGTGTGGCAATTTCCTTGTGCTTTCTTAAAAAACTGACAGAATATAGAAGGACAGATCATAGTTGTAACTCAACTTGTACAGTTTTCTTGTGCTTGCTTAAACATGTACATATTACACCTATATGAGGAGATATTCTATTGTAACTCATGTTTGCAATTTCATGTTGCTTGCTTATTATAATATTACAAAGTACAGGAGAGTCAATATTGCAATCTGGATTTTTGAGAGAAAAAATTTTGCTTGCATATTCATGCACCTGAATTCAAATACATGTCATAATTTAGATTAGATGTTCCATGTTTCAAAAAATGTCTATTCTCTGAGAACAGGCACACCATTAAAACTTAAATTGGATGACATATGAATATATGTTTCTGGTATGCTTTACATCACTATTTTTCAAAAATAGCCTGTGCTGAAATTACTTCTTCATTAACTCAGTAGAGATATTTCGATGATTTGAAATGCTTACACATTATCAAAGTCAAAGATTCTGTTCATTGAAGTGCATGTATGCTTATTTTCCTTTATCTAATGTTAGCTTTTATTTTATACAGTTATGAATTAAAAAGACAAATCCCTACTTTTTCTTCTTTTTTTTTAGCCATATGTATGCATGGAACTAAAAAGTGCCTAAAGTGTATGGCTTGGGATTCAGAACAAGCCTCATAGGCAAACAAAAGGAGAAGTTTGTCGTCAGTAAGAATAAAAGGAAGCCTATATTATTGCGAAATGATGAACGCTAATTTTCAAAAACTGAATGCTTCATGTCATCATCATAAGAATAAAAACTTTTCTGCTGAAACAATTGCTTTGTTAGCTATAATATGTTACGTAAACAAAAGATGAAAAGGAATCCATTAGATGAAAACAGAATGGAGAAAAAAAAGGGGGGAATGTACACTCAATTCAAATAAGTGCCAACTTGGCAAAGTGCAAAGTGAGATGCTAAGTGAAATCTACATTCAAATCAATACGAAAAAAGACAAAGAGGTTAACTACATTTTATCCTTTGTTAAGTCGGAATCATAGTGTTAACATGAGAATGTGAAAGTCAATTTACACCATTCAAGATATTGGTACCAGATTACATGTAGTTGATAATATTAATATTTCGCCGGTTTTAAAAAAGTTGGAATGGAAGAATTCAGACGATGTCACCTTGTCATCACACAGTTTAACTGTTTAAAAATTGATATAAAATGGTTACTTATTCTAATTACACAAAGCAGAACGAAAGAAGAACTTTGGTGAAAAACGCATCTGTTTTGGTGCAGTATTAACGGAGGAGATCTGCTTTGAAGTTCAAAGATTACTCATTGGTCATATTTCCTTTCACTCAAATTCAAAGTAATAATCAGATCATAAAACTTCTATATATACACACACAAAAACAATTAAAAAGAAAAGCGTAGATCTAAGAATTTATTGAAGACTGCTCTTAGAACATAAATTTGCAATAAATTATAAAAAGCAGATTTAATGAGGAAAAGAGGAACTTTGCAAAACAAACAAACAGGGGTTGTGGGAGGATTCTAAACAACTGTAACAACCAGGACAGTACCTGCTAATGTCATCTATACAGGAAACTCAGCTAGTGTGATGATAAAACTAGCAAGCAACATGTGTGTGTGTGTGTGTGTGTGTGTTTATGAGTGTGTGTATGTGTGTGAAATGAAAGGATGGAGATTATAATGCAAGCAAAGTTGAACCCTCACCCTTTTTGAGTCCACCTTTAAAACTCTGCCCCCTTGTTCCCTACAGATTGAAATGAGCAGAAACAAAGCATTCACGTGAGAGGCTCAAGTCCACCTTGAGCTGAGTCTTGCGGAAAAAGTCTTATGTTCATCTCCTGGTATTATGAGACAACTCTAATGTCTAATACCTGGGGCTCTGACTTCCATTAAGTACAGTATTTTTTGTTTTTTATATTAAAACAGAATTAGGTGTAAAACCTGTCCTCTATGGGTAGTTTCGTGGTAGATGAATCATGTGGTTGATTGATTCATAACATTGCAAGCAGTTTCATGCGGCGAGTCAAAACAATAAATGTCATATTGCTGATTACTCTTATAAAAATAAAAACAAAAGTTTAAAAAAAGATTCAAATGTTGAGTGCTGTAAAAATGTTCATCCCCTCTCAGGTACTAAATTAAATTGCTATGGTTCTCATGGTTTGGAAACTATTTCCTCTGAATGAAAACAAAAAAACATAACCATTTCAAATGTTTGGGGAAAAAAAGAAAGAAAAAAAAGGCCAATAGAACAATTAAATAAAGATATATATACAAAATGTGAAGGTCTTTTGTTTTGTGTAGCGCTTTGAGCTATCCAGGGAAAGCGCATTACAAATGCTCTTATTTTTATTATTATTATCATTATGAAAAGTACAACTTACATGGGTCTGTCGGGTAGGTCTTGCATGTGACTGCAGTAAGCTGTGGGAGGCTGTACAGCGTTGAGACCCAGGCTGGTCAGGCTGCTCTCCACCTGGCATCTCCTGGGAGGATCCTGGACTGGCCTCACAGTGACACTCCCCTCACAGCCACCACCACCACCAGGCTGTGGGGACATGGACTTCTTAAAGGATCCCTCTCCCGGGTCATCATCACCTCCTCCACCTGGTCTTTTGGGGGGGCTTGTCGATGATCCTTTACTGCCAGAAGACGAGGAGGAGGAGGATGCCTGCGAGACTGTGGAGGATTGGGGGTCTCCTGACGTGGTGGTAGCTCGTTTGCTGCCTCCCGTGCGCTTCCTTCCTCGCGCAGCATCGCTGGGCTCACTGTGGTTGTCAGACTTCTTGTCTCCTCCTTTGATGAGCTGTGTGACCAACAGGTCTGTGAGACTGACTCTCTGAGGGCTGCTGCTGGTCAAAGGTGATGGTGCTTCAGGTCCTTGATTGCACAACTGCTTGCGTAAGAGTTTCTCATTCTCCAGCATGGCACGTACTCTGGTATCAGCGTTCCGCCTCGCCTCTTCGCCTGTGTAGCTTCTGGGAGACAATCCCCCATTACTGAGCACGTAGCTGTTGCTTCCTTTGGCCAGTGTTTCCTCACTCTGACCCTTGAGTGGTGAGATGTTTGATTGGAATATCTCAGGCTGACTTGCTATGGAACCATTGCTCCTCTTGAGGACTGCGTTTTCCGCATAATTGTATCTGTGATACAGTGGAGCATTTTTCTCAGGCGAGTCCTCACACCCTCCTCCTCCTCCTCTTGGTGACATCTCATTACTCTGGACAGTGGGCATTTTGGTGTAGCTCACCCTGGAGACATTCTCCTGCTCATAGGCTGTCTCAATGACAGAGCCCACTATCTGGGACACAGTTTTGCGGCTTGGTGGAGAGTCTTTGGCTGCTGATTTGTTCTTTGGAGACTGGCCGATGGCACTTGGGTGCAGGCTGTGAGGAGGTTGATAGGTATTCTTGTCTTTTCTCAATGCACTTTGAGCTCTTGTGCTGGGGACAGGCTGGGGCAGGCTGCTACTTTGATTGCTACTCACTCTGCTCTCTGGCGGTATCCTAGCCTCCCCACTGAGCCAGGGGTACCATAGAGGTTTGGCCTTTTTAGCGGGTGGGGACATCTTGGGCTCGGACTTGTTATTCAGATGGGCAGGTGGGGGTTGTGCCAGGGGTGAGGGCTCATAAGGAGAGACAGGAGAGGTCGGTGTGATGGGAGAGTAGGTGTTGGGTGAGCTCTTGCTGACACACAGGTTCAGCGGACTGGTCATGGGGTCAGGGGTGGCACCCATGGGGACAGGCCACTGCCAGCAGTACGGGTAGGATGAATAGAACGACGACGGACCCTGCCTCCCAGGCCGGGGGTTCTTGGCTGCCTCTCCTGTACCGCTGCCAGTGGAGGAGGAGGGGGCTGTGGGGAGGGCTGAGGAGTAAGGATAGCTAGGAATCTGAAGTGGATGGAGTGGTCGTAGTTGTCTTTGTAGGAGGTTTGCGTCTGACCCTTCAGGTTGTTGGGTGGTGTCTCCTCTAGCCAAGCCCTGGTCTTGGCGGTCCAAACTTTCTCCAGTTTCACCACCAGTCTGCCTCTTCTCTTTGTCCCTTGTGATCGATTGAGAAATCAGAATTTGGGGTATGTCCGAATGAGTTGTTTCAGACGGCTTTGGCGAAAGATGCTTTAAGTCTTTGCTCAACACTGACACATTTTTCCATGAACCTTTAGCAGCATCAGAACAGTTTCTCTTCTGGTATTCATCCTCCTCATGTTCACTGGTTTGGCTGGGATCATCAAAGCTAAACTCACTTTGGGAGGATGATTTAGAATTGTTTCTTTCTAGCGATTTCTGCGCAGTGATGGTCGATACATTGTCTGTTTCTTGGCTTGAAGTTGTTCTTTGGCCTGTTTGGGCTGTATGGTTGGTATCACAAGTACTGCCCTCTTTTTGGACATCCACAGAATCCATGGAAATGTCTTCTATCAAAGAAGGTTCTGTTGGCTTACTGTTTTTGAGTTCAGTGCTTTGTGATTGAGAAACATTTTCTTCTGCTTTACCCAAGGATTTGCTGCATTTTTCTTCCAATGTTTTTCCAGGAGAAACACTCTGACCATTATCAATGTCAACTAATTTGTCACAAGTAGATTGTAATGAAGACTTCATTTGAGCATTTTTCTTTTTGGCATGAGGTCCTACAGTGAGGTAGTTAAGATCCAAAGTGTCAGGCTGTTCCTTTATTTCTGTTGAGAGACCATGATCTTCCTTGTGGCCAGATTCCGAGGCAGTTTCATCTTTGGGGATAGCTATTGGCACAACAGGCTTTGAGTCTAGATCTATTGAATTTGTTGATGGCTTGGCTTTATCAGCCTCTTCATTTGTTGGCGCAGAGCTGTTGAATGCTGCCATCTGTGAGAGCAGGGAAGAGGAAGCTTGAGAAGTGGCTGAGTCCTCCTCCTCCTCCTCCACCTGCTGGGCACTGGTCAGTTTGAGAACATCTGACATGGACAGAGTGGCACTCTTCACCTGGGCCCGTCGGGACTGTGGGGGCTTGACCACTGCAGCAGTGTCCTTGCTGTCAGAGTCCATGGAGTCCTCATGTGCTGTAGGCGCGGTCAGTTTTAGGATGTCTTTCATGGAGAAGGAGGCGCAGTTCACCTGGGCTCGCTTTGTCTCCAACAGCTGCAGTGTACTCTGGCTGCTGCTGTTGCCAACATCTGAGTCTCCAGATTCTAAACTTGGTAGTGCAGCCTTGAGCTCCTTCAGGGCTTCCTCTCCACTGCCACTGGCTGCTCCACCAGTGGTGAATGAGGCCGGGACCGGGGACGAGGAGGCAGAGGAGTCGTTCACCAAGCGAGAGAAGGGAACTGGCTTAGAGCCCAGGTTCGAAGCTCCATTCATGCCTGGTTTGATGTTGCTAGGTGGACGAGATCTGAAGTGGAGTGCTCGTCTGGAGGAAGTCATAGGGCCCCTAGGATATGCGCTTGCCTTTTTCTTGTCTGATGGCGAGAAGGCCAGAGGTGGTGAGCTCTCCACCTCCTCTGGAGATTGTGGTGAAATGAAAGACATGTGTTCTAGAGAAGTCTCATACTCTCGGCTGTGCTCGTCTGTGCACTGTGCGGATGATGCCTCATTACTGTCTGCTGACTGAACATCCATGGAGTCGGTGGTCTCAGTCAAGCTTGCCAGCGTTGCCATATGCAGTAAACTGAGGCTGTTGGACACTTTCCCTTTCTTCTTTCTGCCCTTGAGGGAGCTACTACAGGCACTCTTCACTCTTGCTTTCCCTGCATGGACTTGTTCTAGCACTACCACATTGGGGACATTCCTCACCACTGTCTTGGTGCTACCATTGCTTTTCTTTTTGGTAGGAATTGTTGGGTTCGAATCATTACTGTTGTTTTCATTATCAGTTGAGCTCATGTAATCAGAGGAGTCCAACTTGTCCAGACAATATGTGTACTTCACTTTTTTCCTTTGACGCAAGCACTTGTTGGAGACTTGCACCGTCTCAGTGCAAAGAGGTCTTAGCTCAGCCGGCTCACTTTCTTCATTGGAGCTGCTGTGATCGCATACAATAGGTTTCACTTGTGGTGGTTTCTTACTCCTTTTTGGACCTCCTAACTTTCTACTGGCCCTTTTCCGGCCACCTTTCTTGGATTTCTTGACCATGGACAGGTCAAAAGAGCTGAGATCGTTATACTGAGAAACATTGGAGCGCTCCTGGACAGGGACCCCAGTGGTCAGTGGGTCAGCCTCCACTTTGCCTTTGTCACATCCACCACCTTTGAGGAGAACTGGGACAGTGCCATCTTCTAAACTTGCAGCTTTCTTCAACATTTTGGGCACATCATCATCAATAGAGTTCTTTGAGTTTAATGTGACAGCCACTGTTCCGTCGTCCCCATTAGATCTCTCATCATGACTATTTGTCTTTGTCACATCCTGATTGTCATGGGTGGAAAAGTTCAGCCTGAAAGGTACTGTTCCATCATCTGATTTTGTCCCTTTCTGGAGAGCCATGTGACTTCCTTTTTGCTGATTGTCATCGGAATTAAAGTTCAATTTGATAGCTACTGTTCCATCATCCATGCTTGAGCCACTTTCAAGGGCCTTGTGATTCTCTTTGTTTTGATTGTCACAAGAGCCAAAGTTCAATTTGACAGGCACAGTTCCATCATTAAAATCAATCTCCTCTCTGAGTGTTTGGCCTTTCTTGTCATCAGATGTGGATCCAAAGTTCAATATGACAGGCACTGTTCCATCATTCGTATCAGCTTGTTCACAAAGTCTTTGGGGTCTTTCTTTCTCATCGTTAATACTGGATCCAAAGTTCAACTTGACAGGCACAGTGCCATCATTCAAATATACTTGTTCATTTTTTGTTTCATGTTCCTCGTTTGTACAATTTGAACCAAAGTTCAATTTCACAGGAACGGTTCCATCATTCATATCAACCTGTTCACAACTTTTTCCCCTAATATCTTTGGTATCGGAACTATGGTTAGGCTTCTTTGTAAGTGTAGCACTATCAGTGTCTTCATTTCCTGATACTTGGAATAAGTCAGTGTTTGAATGGTCACTGGACGTAGAGTTCAATCTGCTGGACACTGGCTCATCCTGTGCCTGCATGCCTTCTACTTTTAGTGAATTGTCGGATTTTATATTTGTACCCAGAAATGTTTCCGAGTTACTTGAATTGAGGTCAGTATCACCACAAACGTGTTTTTCTTTTTCAATGGATGAGGACGGACACTGACTCTTTTCTTCCTCTGAAACTTTAGTCCTGGATGGACATGGATCATGAGACGTTTGCGACTCTAGTGATGAAGAAAGTGGAGTAGGCTGATTTGAATGTACAGGTGAAAAAAGGTCAGGCTCCTTTTTGATAGAAATCACCTGAGAAGATAGCAAAGCACTTTGCACTGGCTCGGAGCTTGCATTGTTGGACCTGTTATCAGGGGTTCCAGTATTACTGTCCGAATCGGAGGAAATGTCCTCAAAGAAAGCCATCTGCTTGGTCAAATAGCCCTCATTCTGATCTGCCTTGGCTTTAGCAAGGGACTGCTCTGGTTGACAAGTTTCATTTCCTACTGTGCCGTTTGTACTAGATATACTTTGAAGTGAGAAGTCCATCATGCCTGTGGAGATACGCCTTTGTGTCCGATTTTCCCTGACATCACTTTGGCAGTCATTCTCTGTGTCGTCACTTATGTCTGACAGGTCCTGAGAGTTGAGTCCAGCCACACTGCCTTTGCAAACATTACTACATCTAGTTTGAGCGTCGATATTGGCCTGGACATTTCTGAAGCTATGATGAGAAGCCTGAGAGAAGTATCTGTTATTGATGGAACTGAAACCTTGACTAGGAGGAGGTGCCTGATGGAAACCTGTCTCCAGATTCCTGGTGTTCAATGACGCAAGAAGGGGTAAGCTGCACGGCGTGGGTCCAGACCTATCTTGCTGGCATTTCATATTGAACATGTGCTCAGTTTCTTTCACTTCTGGACAAGTCTCATAAATCCCACTAGTGTAGTCGTCATCCACTAAGACTGAGAGAGGAACAGAGCTGTTGAGGCTGACGGGTGAGCACTGACTCACTGAAAGGTCTGGTGCTAAATGGCACTGAGGTATCAAATCACTGTGGATCTTTTCTTGCAGGATGACATCGTCGAGATACTCATCCTCATCATCGGAACTGGATGAGTAGCTCTCGTCTTTTGACTTCCTGCAGTTGTTTTCTAGCTTGCGCTGAAATCTGAGAACGTTCCTCCCCTCCAGTGTGGGGAAGAAGCTGACCAGCATGGCAACGTTCTGAACTTTGTTTCGTTCCTTCTGCCGTTGTCTTTTGTTGTACTTTCTCTTGAATGTAGAGAAGAAGAGGTCCTGAATGAGTTTTGATGCAATTTTCTTACTGGCCCCTTTCAGGAGGAAGGGGCCAGCCTCCCCGTTTTTTGGCTGGCCTTCATTGACGCGGTCTTGATCAGATGGCTCGACATATCCCAAGAAAGGATCTGGATCTAGCAGGTCCTCCATAGACTTGGAGCTCTCTTCTTTGTCCTCACTGGACAAGTTGTCATCTGACCGTTTGTCGGCCTCTTTCTGTGCTGACGAGTTGACTGGCGAGGATTCTCTGCCCCCCTGGCCAAAGCAAGAGGCTAGCCTAACAATATCCTTCTTGGCCCTCTCCTCAAAGCTGTGTGCATCCACTCTCTGACCAGGGGCCACTGCCACTGGGCACACTCGCACCTGCATGGCCTTGTGGCCTCGGAACTTGCCCACAACAATGTAGTGGATACCTTCTTGCTTGGGTTGGTCCTCTTTCTTCTTCCTGCGGTGCCACCTGCGGGACGTGGTGTAGCTCACTGAGCGAGACCTGCCTCGCCTCAGAGATCTACTGTGGCGCCGTCTCATCTCGTCCTCCTCTAGGCTGGAGCCATCATCAGATGTTTCCCTGCGGGAGGCAGACCTGGACGACCTGGAGAGGCTTGAATCCGATGAGTCTTCCCTGCTGGTGGATCCCCTCACTCTGGCAAAGCAGGGGGGTCCCTTTCTTTTCAGCATTGTGAACACATCGTCCAGGTTCTTGTCTCTGTCTGGATTGTCTTCTTCATCATTCTCTGGGAGACCACAGGGTTTGTCTACTCCCCTCATGATCAACGGTCTTTGTAATGCGACACGTCTCGGCATCCTCATTCTCCCTCTTCGAGAAGGCTTCAGCTTTATCCTGACATCCCTTTTGATGTGAGAATCTTCACAGCTGTCTTCTGCTAGGAGTCTTCGACTGTCGACCTCCTCTTGTTGGTTGTTGTCCACCTCTTTGGCACTCATTCTGAGCCCGCTGTGCCAGGTGGTCACTCGAGTTCTAACCTGGAGTGCAGCACGGTCCTCTCTCTGCTCCGCGTTCACCCGGGTATTGACAAGACGGTGCTCGGCCTGGCCCTGGTTGGAGCTCTCTTGTCGCTCGCCAGGGAAACCAGGCCGTGTTGTGGCACACAACTTGTCAATGTCGCTACTTGCTACTGTTGTTGGGGTGACTGGACCATGCTGGCCCGGGGAACGCAACACGTTTTTTGGATCCACAGTATTGTAATTGGACTGCGCATGTAAGGATGAGGAGGGTAGTGGGGCTGCTTCGTGCTGTCCTGGGTATTGTGCTCTGATATGTTGCTGCTGATGAGGGCTGAACTGTGGGTGATACATGGGGTGAGGGTGAGAATGTGGAGGATATGACGAGTGGTTCATGTAACTCCCAGACTGGCCTGGGAAATATGATGAAGGGTGTTGACTTGGCATGGCCCCTGCTCCCATGGTGGTGGGGGACTGATGGAATCCTTCCTTGCCTTGCCCTCCACCATACATGGGGTGGCTCTGACTGCTGGGGAACTGGCCCTGGGCCTGACTGGAGGAAGGCTGCGAGTTGTTCATGGGGTAAGCTGGACCGGGGTACATGTAGCCTGCAGGCTGGCTGGAAGGCTGAGCCAGCCCCCCCTTGGAAGTGGTGGAGTTGCTGACTGCCTGGCCTACAGCCGTACCTGAAGACAGTGTAGGGGGCTGGAAGTTTGCCAGTGATGGGATGGAGGAGGTGGGCCAGTCGGGCTGGGCTGTGGTAGTAGGCTGCTGGCTGGAGGCGGCGGCACCTCTGGGGGACCCAGTGTGGCTGGAGAGGCTGGGGGCCCTGGGGGAGGAGACCATGGAGCCTTGGCTACTGGACCTGGGTGAGGACAAAGTCACCTGGCTAGAGTCAAAGGAGCTGGGTGGGGCCACACGGTTGGGTGGGAAGTCTGTGTCATAGGGAGACATGCCACTCTCCTCACCTGGGGAGGCAGGGATAACAATACTCAACATTTTGGACAAGTTGATTTCAAGCCTTGTGGAGAATAAGAAAGGTTTGCTTTTTTTTAGAAAGCAATGAAATTAAACATTAAAAAACAAGCTTTTCCCTTTCTGAACCAGAAGTTACAAATAAGAAGAAACAATTTATAAGTAAACCTACATGTTCACTACAAAAATACATGTAATGTCTAAAAAGAAATATTTCTCACAACAAAAGGTCTTCCTCACTGCACTAGCTATACTAACATCATCAGTTCTTTAGTAAAAACAGAATATCATTATTGTGATTGAAATACTGTTTAATAAATGAAATCTTAATCTGTACCAACATCTTGAATTCCTTTCAAGGAAAGACAAACACAACTATTTCATGTAATTTAAAATTACCTGTGGAATCTGATCGCTCTGATCCAGTGGGAATCTCTAGGTTGATTCTGTTTGTGGTGCCGTCAGCATTGTGCATGGGCAGTGGCAGGGTGACGTTGTAGCGCTTCAGGTCCTCCTCTGTCAGCTTGACCACACGCACCAGCTCCCGACCTATCTTCATCAGGCTGTAGCGGCGGGCGTCCATCGGGTGCATCCTCACCACTCCTACGCGGGTTTTCCGGCACTCTTGGGACTTGTAAAACTTGAGCTTCTTGAAGACTGGGGTAGGCACGTGAAATGTGTAGGTGTAGGCAGGGTTGGCTCCCCCAGAGTCTGAAGACAAGCTGCCTGGCTTGAGCCCCATCCGTTTCATCCGGTTGTGCTTGCCGAGGCGAGGGTGGCTGCTGCCGCCATGTGGAGACTGCTTCAGCAACAAGGGCTTGATGTTCTCCGCTATGTCACTCTCCAGCTTGTCAGATTCCTCGGAGGACGTCATGCCAGCAGTGTCTGAGTTGGACCGGCTGCTAGACGGCTTGAGGGGGGTCTCCAACGTGATGAAATCTTTGTTCAATGGACTTTCCGTCTTGTTATCCGAAGACGGATTAGCTTTTGGTGTGCTACGGGCTGCGTCGGAATCAGCTGCACAGTTGTCTGAGAAGAGGTTGGGAACCGGGCTCTCTGTCTCCCAGGGGGATTGGTCGGAGCTGGTGCCTACATCAGACACCAGCTGAAAAAGGCTTGAGAGGGAGGACTTGTCCTCAGAGCTGGGACCAGACGATGTGCCACCGGTGGCCTTTTGTGGCCCACAAAACATGCTGTTGGTACACTGACTGGTTGTGGCACACATGTTGTCAGTTTTCTGGGGCATCTCTTGCGCCATGGTGCTTGTCATTGGGTGAGATGCATGCGTAACCTGAGACGGATTGGTAGAAGGGGGACAGCCTCCCGGCATCTGAGAGTTAGGTGACTGGAAGTAGCCGGCTTGAGGGGAGTCAGCACTGAAAGACCTCTGCTGCATGCGACTGCTGGGGGAGCCTTCAGATCCCTGGTCCACAGTGGCAGGGCTGTAACCTGGCCACTGGCCACTACTACTGCTGCTGCTACCTCCCATCCACTGCTGCTGCTGCTGTTGTTGTTGTTGTTGTTGTTGTTGCCATGACGACATCATGCTCTGTTGCTGATGACACCATTGCTGCTGATGTTGCTGCTGCTGCTGCTGTTGCCAACCGTATCCAGCAGAAGGCATTCCTGGGCCAGGCATCCTCTGGTCTTGTGAAGAGAAAGGCAAAGAGATAGAGTGAGACCTGCCAGGCCTCTGTAGCTGCTGCATGCTATGTGGACTGCCTGGCTGACCTGGGAAGCCACAGTACCCAGCAGGCATGGGCCCACCCATGGGCTGAGACGTGCTCATGCTTCGCTGACGACTCTTGGCAGGCACTTGACTAGGGTTGCCACTGGCGGTTTTGACACTTTTTGCCCTCTTCTTTCCTTTGGAAGGGACAGTCGGACTAGCTAGAGGTTTTTTCATTGCCGCTTCACGTTCTTCAGGACTGATTTTCATTTTTGCTGGGGATTCTTCTGACAACAGCTGCTGTATCATTGGGGTAGAGGACACAATTTCTGCTTGGATATCAGCTCTTGTCTTTTCAGTAGTTGTGCTCATCTGAGATTCTGATGATGTGGTTGGCTGAAACTTGAGTGTTGAAATCTTGACATTGGATGAAGCTTCTGACGTCTTCATTTGTGTGGATGATGGTTCTTTGGGAGCAACTGATGACATCTCTTGTGCAGTGTTCTGGCTGGACTCAACATATTTCTGAGTCCTCACAGGTTGAGAGGTAAATGTGGTTGAGACTGGTGAACCGTGAGACAACATACTGGTATCATTGGCTGAGACACTGGCTACTGCAGGAAGTGATGCTGCCTGCCTTGGTCCTGAGGGAATTACTTCCGAGGTTGAAAGAAAACTGTCCGGACTTGCTTTGGCTGTTTGTCCCAAACTTGTAGCATTGAAAGATGCCAAGGGACTTGAAGATTGAGATGAATCACTCATCACACCACTCAAGCTCATCTGCGAGGGATTAAATCCTTCACCTCCTTGTGGCATCTGATTTGTGCTGGTGGACGACAAGGGAGGCCAAGTAGCACTAGAAGTGGGTGGTTGTTGTTGTTGTTGTGTCGCTACCGTATCAGTGCTGTAGCCATGACCGCTGGCTGTAGTGGTCAGTCCAGAGGCTGTACTGACTGTGCCTGTGGCCTGACAGCTAGTACTTCCAGGCTGACCTGCTGGACTGGGCCATCTGGGCATGGTAGTGGTGGCTGTTTGAGAAGACGGCGTGTCCCCTTTGGTAGAAACCAGGCTCGCTCTGGGTCTGGCTCGAGCATAGTGGCTTGGAGCAGACGGAGGCCGCACTGGGGTGGCACTTGTTGTACTGGTAGTCTTGGTCTGTGAGGTGGACCCGGTGAGGTTGGGTCCGGGCGGCTGGCCTCCACCTTGGTTGTAGAATCCATTGTAGCTGCGAGATCCCCAAGCAGCAGCTACTTGATGGGGGTACTGCATGCCTCCTCCGCCAGACATGGGGTGTCCTAGGGACTGGTACGGGTAGGGCTGCCGGGGTGATTGAGGGAAGCCGTGATGAGAGGGCGGGGACTGGTAGGGGGGATAAATTGATGAGGGATAGGGACTTGAGGAAGGATATGACGGAGACTGATATGGCATGGTGCCCCCGTGTTGAGGAGATTGATATGGCTGAGTGTGGGACGGCGACGGATATCCTGGACTCCTGTAGTGACCTCCTCCTCCCCCTCCCGCACTCTGGCTGGGCGACTGGTATGGGGTATGGTGCTGGTGGCTAGAGGAATACATTTCCTGGCTGGAAGTTGGGGAGTGGTAAGGAGACTGGCCAAACGGGGACGACGACGGGGACTGCTGTGGAGGGGCGGCGCCTGTGCTGGACTGTTGCTGGGGGAGGTGAGACGGCGGGGAAGCGTAGGGGTTGGGAGGCTGAAAAGACTCTGAGCTCCCCCCTGCTGGGGAGGAAGGTATCCCCGCCGAAGGTGGAGACCTGAAAGGCATGTTGGGATACTGCGAGGAGGCCCCTTGTTGCTGGGTCCATCCTGAGCTGTACGAGCCTGCTCCCTGCTGGCTGGCTGACCACTGGTTGGCAGCCTGCTCTGTCCAGCCCTGGCCTCCTGCTCCAGCAGGCCACTGCTGGGACCACTGCTGAGAGCTAGGGTTGTAGCCAGACATGGCAGTTGAGGGCCCTTGGCTAGTCATTTGTGGTGCTATGCTGCTGCTGCTGCTACTGCTGCTCCACTGGGCCTGGTCTGTTCCTCCCCCTGCAGCCTGCTGCATGACATCAGCTCCAGTGGCATCTGTGCTTCCTCCTGGCTTAGCCTGTTGACCTAAGGGATACAGAAAGGCAAAACAATTTATTGGTTTATCCTTCTAATATTGCACCTCTCATAGAAATCAACAATTTTTGCAAAATAAATATTTTAAGAATAGAGAAATTAAAGTTGTGGTCATTTAGATGAGATTACACTTAATAAACAAGAGAAGAGTTTTCATTTTCTGTCATGGCAATAGTGAAATCTTATTCTCGATTTTGAATTTACACTGACTGTAAAGAGTTTGTTCACCATAATGTCTCTTCAGTGTGAAAAAAAATCATTCGTAAATATTTACGTTGCTTCACTACATGAAAACTCAAAGGTGAAAGAAGAAGAAGTTGTTTGTTACCAGTGATCTTGTCTGATGCTCCATCAAATTGTGGAATGAGATCCACCTCATCCCCATCGCTGTCCTCGTCGGTGCCCATGACAATGTCATCATCCTCGTCCGTCTTCCACTGGTCTGGGATGCTGAGGGAGGAAAATAACATAAGCTATCTCATACACATGATACATCCCTGTGATTGTTTTTGTTCATATTTGCATCATAGGCCTACTTGTATGTTGGAATCCTCATGTATTGGTATGTAAAAATCAAACTTCATTTTTTTAATTTTTCAAAAATACAATTACAAAAAGAAAGAACTGTTAACTACAAAATCAGACTAGATGAATATAAATAAAAGGGAGAGAAAATGAATAAATAAAAGTAAGAAAAATTGAATAAATAAACAAAAGTAAGAAAAAATGAATAAATAAAAGTAAGGAAGAAAAAAACAACACATAGTCCAGCTGAGTGCTTTGTCCAGCTTACATCTGGGTTCCCGCTGCCCTCATCTCAGGGTCGTCTTGAGCCGTCCAGTCTTGGCTCATTTCTAACGTCTCCTCCTCCTGCTGCTTGCTCTGCTCCGCACTCAGAGGAAAGGCTTGTCCAGGCTGTAGAATGCTATCCTCGTCCTCCAGTGCAGACAGTTGGCTGCTCAGAGGCTTCAGTGAACCCTTCACTGCCTCCACCTGGTCGGGACTACTCATGTCCTCATTGGTGTCATCATTGCCGTGAGCAGCTGCGTCTTTGTCACTTTCCTCCAGGAGGGATGCAAGCAATTCAGTCACAGTTCTGTCTTGCGTATCTGCAACAGAAGAGGGGGTGGTCATTTTTATACAGATTACAATGTCAAGTGTTATCTACAATGTTTGCCACAATGTTTGTAAATGCATTGAGCTTGTTCTAGTGTAGATGGAAATGCGTTAAATGTCGTATATATTCATTTCGTTATTAAAGAGCCAGAACTAGCACTAACTAGACGAATGTTGTTGTTAGCCCGACAAGCATTCATAAACATTACTACTATAAAGCTCATTGAATTGAGTATCACCACTCATAACTATGAAAAATCAGAAATAGAACTGAGAAGACTGTGTGACAAAAGTGTGAAAATCTAAAGATTACAAGTATCTTATTCTTCATATCATATCTTTTGAACATCTAAGTAAACATCCTTTTATAACTCAAGGAGCATTCCCCATCATTATGTTTCCCATTGTAATGGATCCAGTCTATGACCTCTAGGCTGCAGGTTCTGGGGTCCAAGTCTGTACACTTTGGGGTACCAGTTCACAAAAATAATATACACGATTTTCATTTGCTTTACCCCACTCCGCTGTACAGCTAGATCAAAGTGCTTTACAGCCACTTGACTATTACCCCGACAGGCCTGGTTTGTTCCAAAGCTATATCCATGGTGTAGAGACAAGGGGGAAGAAAGCAGTGTGTACACACCTAGTGAGGATCGTTGTGAAGAAGAAAAACTCTGGCTGGAAGAGACCACCCTGCGGATAGATGCCATGTTGACGATGGGAGCCTCATCCTCCTCCTCCTCTCTACTGCTGCCTCCCTCTAGTACCACAGTACCCTGGGAGCTGTTCGTAGAGTCTGTGGGGACAACAGAAATGGGGTTTGTTTGTTTTTTCGAAGATAGCTTCATATTACTAAAAGAAAAAGAGGGAATTCTTAAAAAGGTATTCATGTTTAGAGGAGACTTGTATTGTGTGCTCAAGGAGCTTGTCATGATACTTATGAAAGGAAATTGAATGTTTAAGACAATAGAAAGAAACCATATTTTAAGCAATGTAGTAAGAGATAAGAATGAATCGCAAATCGTGGAGAGCCATGGCACGTCGACCTCTGAAACAGAGATGACGCGGGAAGAAGAAGAATACATAAGAAAAGTGACAACACAAATATATTAGCTTGAAGTGGTGTACTGTGTTGGTAAGAGTAAAAACTGACCTGTAGAAAGATGCCTCTCCAACTGTGAGGCTGACAGCGAGGGTTGAGAGGTCAGGCTAGGCTGCGATACCTGGCTTTCTTCTGACTGGCTGTCTCTGTGAAGTGAAGGCACAACACGTTCATGATGTTAACAATCTTATCGGAGATGGGCATTAAAAGCTGTGTCATTAGGGGTGTACAAATCAAAATAACAACTATTTTACATCTTTGGAGATGAGATCACTCTCAGGCAGTTTTACACAAACCCATAACTTACGAGTCATATTGTTATTCACTTACATTGTGCAGCACTAAACACTTTGGTGTGAAATAAAATTATTTTCCATTGTGCACTAAATACAAGTCCACTATGGTAACTCCCTGTTGTATATCAATGAAAAGTATTACAGCAAACATTGATGCACACATGAAAGAGGGCAATACTCCTTTTCTAGCTCTACAACCTGTTTCTATCAACCATTCATGCAAAGTAGTTGAGAAAAACTCTTTAAACTATATAGGCCTACAAATCAAAGATAACATCATTGAATGCAAGTGTCAAGGTAGATTTGTTTTCGTCCTCTCTTTCCCCCAACACTCACCTGAATGTTTGCTGTTGCAGGACAATACCCAGAAACCTTTCCAACAACTGCTTCTCACTGTCAGAGTTTTCCACTCCTTCTCTCTCTGTTAACAACACATAAAAGTAGTATTTGAAAAAGTGACATGAAGTCCCTGTTGGTGTAGATTTTAAAGATATATACAAGTTTTAAAAGGAAACTTACAGTTAAATCTATAAATGCAAAACTCATTTGGATGTAATTTTCATGATTTCGGCTCAATTGCCAGTCAGAACATTATCAAAATACTAATACAGTGGTCTCCGCCTAAATGCCCAGTCCACGGGTGAAAAGAAAAACGGGCAAATACGCAAATCACCACTTTTCCCTCGTGAATTCAAGGTTACAGCGCCTATGAAGCAATTCAACCAGCCGTCAGATGGTACAAAGTGGTGGCCTAGTTCTAGGGCCAATTCATGCCTTGATTCTCAAAATCTGAAGATTTAATTAACATTATAGACTCCACATTACATCAACAAATTTAATAAACTAGGTCTTAAGATACTGTGAAAAAAAAAGGTTTGTTCCGTAAGTTATGTGTCCGCAAGTTCACACCAAAAGACCTACCCGGTGTTGGCTCAACTGGAATCTGTGAAGACTCCCCTGCGTTCCTTCTCCGCTGCCGTTCATCTTCCCACAATGCGGCCAGGCCTGGGTTAGCTCCAACATTGCCTTGAAAGGAAAAGACAATTGAATTGGCCACCATAGTAAAAAAAAAAAGTCCACCTTTTTCAAATTGCTTTGTAGTTTAATTTCAGGTTGCTATTAGGCCCTTCTAATCTCTTCAACTGTCTTATGTTGTTGGGTTGTTTTTTTCATAATACCCTATACAAAATATCTTGAGTCTCTGATCAACTAAAAGCTGGTGACTTGTGTAGCAAAGAACTCACTGTCTAAGTCCTGCCTGTTGAGTATGTCTGCTGCCACCACATCCACCTCCAGCTGACAGGTGCTCTGACGCTCTACACTGGATGGCAGCCATAGAGCACTGCAACAATGGAATTTGTCATTCATTAGTAATCTTAATGAGAGAGAGAGAGAGAGAGAGAGAGAGAGAGAGAGAGAGAGAGAGAGAGAGAGAGAGACAAAGAGAGACAGAGAGAG
>JAUELK010093116.1:0-12261 GCA_031471215.1 Gastropteron pacificum
GGAACTGAGACAATCAATTCCTATTCTTCATAGTAGTAGTAGTAGTAGTTAGTAGCCTACATTAAAAAAAATACATAACATACCTCCTACATCATACTAATCTACATTGATATTGATGTCTTAACAAAATCAACAATGTAAAATGATAATAATCAAGAAAGCATCCTCCTAATTTATACGTACTAATCTAGATCTAGATCTACCTACCGCAAATATACAGGTGACAGATCAGTTTCTGTTATTATGAGTGTTATCTGGCTTCTTTTTCTTGTACTTTTAAATATTTTGTTTAGATTACCAATCTTGCATTAAAAAAACACATTTCACTTTTACATTAACATTAATTGATGTTTTTTGTCGTTGATAATGATAAAGTGTTAGATCTATAATTCTATATTTATTGATTCTTATTTCATAATCTACCACAGCGCATGGTGTGACAAGTACTCATGATGCAGACTACTTAGTTGATGAGACGGGGGGGGGGGGGGGTCCTTATTTTATTTCTCTATAACATTTTTTTACACCTATTCTACTGGTTTGTTGAAGCGGGTTCAAAGGGTTAATTGTTTTAATTACATGTGTATATACGATACTGATTATTTATGACTGTTGCCACATAAAACTAATCGTAATAACAGATTTGAAAATGTGTTGAACATTGTCATCAGCAGTCATCATTTTTACGGGACAACGATTGTTAATATTGATTGTGTTATCACTTCTCCAGGCTGACATGGATCTCCAGCAAACTTCGGTGATGAATTTTGATCCAAACACAAATTCAGCCATGGGGCAGTATGTGCAGGCTCAAAATGTTTTACAGAATTTTCAACTTCCTTTACAACAAATCCAAGGACAGAATCAAATTCAGTTGCCAGGACAGGTGAGTGGTTTCTCTGTTTCGGCTAAGGCTAAGGCCTAAGGCCCATGCTGTAGGCCTGCTTTTTTTTTTTTTTCTTCCACTCGCCACATGGAGACATATCTATACTCATTTATTATAGTACAGAGTTGTCATTCACTTCTGCCCTTTTATTTTTAGGTTTATAATGTGTTTTTGACAAAACTTGAATAGGCCTAGTTGTAGATTAGTTTTTATAGTATGAATAAAGTATTAGGATTAGGACTGGATTCTAAACTTTTAACTTGAAATTGTGAATACATTACAGTAATCAGTAATACATACATGTACAGTTCTTTTTAAATCAGTGTAGGCCTACATTAAAAAAAACACAGATACATGAACTGTGAGTTTCAGAGAAAAGTAGGACAGCATCATATAACAATTTCAGCCTCCACTTTGTAATATATGATGCCAGGAGACAGATTGGTTGTAGCCAAATAACTTATACTTATATAACTTAAACTTAAATGCATTTTGTTTCTGGTGTTCCCCAGCAACTCAACTTGCTTCAGTTAGGACAAGGTCAGCTGTTGCTGAACCAGTCTCAACTTCTGCAACAGCTACAACAAAATCCAGCAGCTGCGGCAGCTTTGCAACTCTCAGGTCAAGGCCAGGCTATCCAACTGTCTGGCCAACAGGCAGCTTCGGGACAGGCTATCCACTTGCCTACCTTGCAGCAGGGTCATCATCTTCAGGCACTACAACTGCCTGGGCAGCAACAAAGCCAGGCAGCCCTCCAGTTACCTACTCAGGCACAACCTATACAGATCCAGGCCCCAAATGGTCAGATGATCCAACTCCAAGGCCAAAACGGTCAGACAATCCAGCTCCAGGGTCAAAATGGACAGCCAATCCAACTACAGGGACAGAATGGGCAGGCTATTCAGATCCAAGGACAGAATGGACAGCAAATACAAATACAAAACCCCAATGCCCAGCAACAGATTCAATACCAGAACCAGGCTGGACAGACTGTGCAACTTTCCAATGGACAGACAATTCAGCTTCAGGGTCAGCAGCTGGCACAACTTCAGAATGGACAAACTCTGCCTTTCCAGGGACAACAACTGGCTCAGCTGCAAGGACAGCAACTACAAGTTCAGCAAGGCCAGGCACAAGCATTCCAGCTCAGCCAAGCTTTGGGTCTTCAAGGCCAGCAGTTACAGGCTGTACAGAACCAGGGGCAGCAGCTTCAGATGGCAGCCCTGCAAGGACAGCCATGTCAGATTGTCAATGTTCAAGGACCAAATGGACAGATAGTCCAACAAGTGGTGAGTATACTTTTCAATTGTATTGTATCATTTTGGTTCATGAATGAAAATCCTACTTTTCATTAAATTGAACTGCATCTGAAGAAGGCTCATTTAATTAACAATATGAATCAAATCATGATTGACAACAGCTACGTATTTGTATGTTGATTTCCTTTTGAATTATAATGACTTGTGATAGTCATAGCACTGTTGCCCGTACACTTAAATACAATGTCGATCTCTTCTGTCTCAGGTACCAGTAATGGTTGGATCAGATCAGCTAGGAGGAATGATGAATCCAGTCCAACAGGTGTGTTTTGTATGCTTTAAGTTTCAGACCTCTCACCAATGTGATATTAAGATGTCGTTTTACACTGATCATATTCATGGAGTAGTTAAGTCTTTTTTTCGATGCCATCATCCGGACAAAAAAAAAGGCTTTGTATTTTAAACGGAAGAACTGTATTTTTGCTTTTTCCTCAATGGAGATATGGAGAGAACAACCGGTTTTACCTGATACTGATACTTTCATCATTATTTTTAGTGTTCTAAGAAATTTATAAAAACGTCTACAACAAATAATGAGGCCTTACTAAGTTATACTTATACAACAAATATTCGCCAACAATATGTGGATTATAATATGTTGCTATTTAATTTATTAATTGTTAGATTATTCAATTATTAAATAATTAATGCATGTGACCATACATTCTTACAGATGTTTTTACAAGCTCAGAGCCAAAGTCCCATGGTGGGTCAGTTTGTGCAAACAGAGAGTGGCCTGGTATGGCAGCCAGCGGCAGGAGTCTTAGGCTCTGTTGACTCCAACAACGCTGCTGCCGGCACTGTAAACTCTGCAGCTAGTGGAGCCTTACAATTTGCCCAAAGTAAGTTTTGTTCATCAGTAGTCAACACTACAAACTCATTTTTGTTATATAAATGATCGTTGCAGCCTGTGTCATATTGCAAATAGTTTAAACATATGAACATGTTATCATGTGCCCATGTTTTCTCTATCATTTTTTAAATTTTCCATCTTGTAATCTCTTTGTAATTTGATATTAATGACTATCAGTTGTTTATGTAAAGACTTCACATATTCAACCTGTTTCTAGTTTACCTTTTTGTTCACTGTCATTGGTGTGTTTTTTTCTTGGTCAATGTGACTGTCTAATTGATCTGTTTAAATATCATTGTCTCCAGGTGTAAATAGTCAGAGCCAGATCTTGAATGACACAAGTAAAGCCAATGACTTGAATGCATCAACGGCCACAGCAAGTGGGGATGGAGATGCAGAGGTCAATGGAGAGTCTCAGCAGGGCACTGCGGTCAATGGAGATTCTATAGTAAGCTAATACATTAATGGTTTCTTTATGTGTTCTGTTTATACATTTTACACCAGCACTTAGATGGTTGCATACTGTTTTTAGATATTGGTTTTAGAGACTTGAAAATAACAATGTCTTAGACACAGTATTGATTTTAGTGATGTCCTGTGTGAGTAATCATCTGAAAAGTACACTAGGGATGTCACCCGAATGTGATGATTGTAGATATTCCTTTGTTTTTAAAGTAAATTCCATGTTTCAATCAGTTTATTTTTTCTACCTTCTGTACTGAATTTGCAAGCTTAAATCCATTGTTTCTGTATTTATTACCCAGTGTATCACAATTATATTATATCCTTTTATTTCACTCAGTCATCAGTACCAGGCTCCACCAACACCACAACAGTCAGCACCCCGCAGCCTGCAGCCAGAATACAGATTGCTGCAGAGGATCCAGACGAGGACAACAGACCCCTGTACGTGAATGCCAAGCAGTACCACAGAATCCTCAAGCGCCGCGCAGCACGTGCCAAGCTGGAGAGCACAGGGAAAGTTGTGCGCAAACGTAAGGTCAGTGATGGTCAGTCACTGTTTGAACTTTTTGGCGGTTTGTATCTCTATTGTTTGTGTTGTGTGTTTTTATTTCCCAAATTTCTTACCAGTTTGTTTTCTTCTGTTTTTCACGTTTTATTTGGTGTTTCTATTTTTCTTTGCATTTGTGATTTGTTGTTTTCTGTTTGCTACTACTTCATTTTATTGCTTACGTTATTCTTTGTTTGATGCTATAACTTCACTCAAACATTTAATATATGCATGCAATCAGTATAGATCAGATTTATTGTTGCTTTTCACTTAATAATGCAATGCTATGTAATGAAATACAATACAATTCATTGCAAAACATTGTGAAATCATAATCGTAAACAGCATAAAAGGCCCACAAGGTATTGATCGAGTAGTGCATGCCAATATTGCTTTGTCATGTTGTTTATATTGACTAGTTTTTATCAGTAATATCTATTGTATTGTGTTTTTTACTTTTGCTTTATTTACACATCATTTCATATGAACCAACTTGTAAGAATTTTTTTGTTGTGAATTTGTTTCATAACTTCTGAAGCTGTAAAAATGTGTCTATTGGATAATGGATTTGAACAGTTAAGCCTTTCACTCTTTTATTTTTACTGTACAACTCTCTATGTGTTGTGTAGCCGATATGAATGATAGAACCGCACTAAATACATTACTGATATAGACAATAAATGTTCATAATAATGAAGTACCAACGCCACAATGTTCTTTGGTCTACTTTATAAAGTACCAGTAACTCTGTTGTCGCATAGTTTTATTAGATTTATAATTAATTTATTAGATTGCAAAAGTCCTCTGCGTATGAGGCTGCAGTCATAATGGGAAGAAGAACCCTCTCCATATAGGAGCGATGCGATACATAGTGATGATAGAAAATTATAGACATCCTCAACTGTGTGGTACATAGAGAGTTTACTAGCCAGACGTGTGAAAACTTGTGTCTTGTCCCTCCCCCCCAGAAGTATCTTCACGAGTCTCGTCACAAGCATGCTTGTCAGCGCACAAGAGGAGTGGGAGGACGCTTCTTCTCCATCAAAGTGGAAGATGAATCAGAGTTTGGAGTGAAAGAGGTCAGTACCACTGCACAGTTGAATATCCTTCTTACTTGTACGTCACCGTGATATTCTAGTCTCATGCCTTGAGAGTAGGCACTCCTAACCCGCTTCGCACAGCAGCGTGCCGGTAACGAAAGTCCCAAACACAGCAGTACTGCTAACTATATCTTACCTGAAGCAGACTTATTGTTTTTCGTGTATACAGATTTGGGGTTTTCGATGAATTTTTTATTTTAAAAAAAAAAGGCAAAAAATATGTGCAATGTGTAGAAATGCTAAAATATACAGCCGCATATTCCGCAGATGTCAAGAATGAAATTAATCTATATTTAAGGGGGGGAGGGGAGGTTATTTAGTCCACTTTAGTTTGTTGCAGACATCTTGATCTGTTTTTTTCTTGCTTTTTTGTTAACACTTTAGATGATGAATCCCTCCCCATTTGATTTCTTTTCTTGAGGAAAAATGTAGATACATTGAATCCACTGTCACTATTGTAAATGATGTGTCACATCATTTTAAAAGACCTACCCTACGGTCAAAATGGGAAAGCAAATACCATACTTAATGAGTAATGTTACTCCGCCCCCCAACCCCATGCCCTCCTAGGAGCCAGGCAGCCCACATTTGACCATCCCTGATCACTCCCCCCACAGCAGTGGACACACATCGTCCCCAGCCCAGCCTCAACTTGAGATGGAGGAGGCCCCTCCCACCGTCTCGCTTAATGGACACGTATGATGAGCTGACGACAAGGAAGGTCCCCTACCCGCCTCGTCGTGGAGCCAACCCGCTGCCAACCTGACCGCACCCATGTGGTTTGGGGAAAACCCTGCCCGCACACCCAATGCCTCTACCGGAGAGAGAGAGAGGCTGCCAACCTGACCGCACCCATGTGGTTTAGGGAAAACCCTGCCCGCACACCCAATGCCTCTACCGGAGAGAGAGAGAGAGAGAGGCTGCGACAAAGGAGGTCAGTTACCTGTAGGTACACAATGTCGTCTAGACTGTTTTGAAGGTAACTTGCAGAATGTTGGGATTTGGCAGTGTGCAAGATCCTGCCCAACCAACAAACCTTACCTTGTTCTGGTTTGTGAGGAAATGCAACTGCCCCCTGGTTCGATGGATCATCGGCACAGTGCTTGGTGGTTTGTTAAGCGTCACCTGCTCAGTCGTGCCTTCCCTCAAGAAATGCTGTCTTCGTTTGAGATCGTCGTGGAGATGTGGGTGAATACACTATAGCCCACAGGATCCTCCACTTTGATGACAACTTTGTGAATGCTAGTTTCATAGAAGTAGCTGTCATTGGGGCAAATTCAAAACTGATGTGACATTCAGACATGCAGCCTGGTCCAGTCTCAATTTATGGCGGTGACAAAGTCTCGCGACATGTTATAAATTGGCATCATAAAGCGGACTGCATTGCACAAAGTTGTTCACTAGTCTCTAGACGTTTTGATACAACATAGCACAAACTGTTACGGTCTATGTATACAAAGGCTCTCGGAGCCAGGGTACTGCTCTAGACTGGCATAGTTTTGCAGGTTGTGAGTACGTACGAGTGAACAGCTCTATTTAAGTCCCTTGTATGACAACAAACAATGTAATGGTGATACTGTCAAAGATCTCCTCTTTCAGCCACCAAAAATATCCAATCTCTTTCTGTGGTCTGTGGATTATCCACCCCTCTCAGCTTTAAGTCTCATCAGGGTTAGCGCCTTGTATAGGATTATACTAACTAAAGTCAGGGATGCCAATTTTGTTTCCTGTTTAAGGTATATCTGTGTTGATCTTCTTTGGGTTTCTTTCTCTTTGTCTCTACTTTTTTGTGTGTGTGAAACCGTGCACGCACAATATTCAGTTATTTTCAAAAAAAGTCCAGTGGCATCCCTGTAAAGTAACTTGTCAATGGTTTGAATGGACACATTTCCTACTGTACTAATACTAACAGCCCAGTTGCTTGTGAGGAGTGGCAGTTTTATCAGCTCTACTTCAGAGGAGCTGCCAAAAGGCTGTCGTCTAACGGGTTTGGAAAGACTCTCTATGCACCCGCAGTGTCTTTCCCTTTGATAAAATAAAGACATGGGGATGGTGAAATGTGGCAGTGTGAGGGTTCTCTCTGTTGAACTAACACTGTCACGCTGTGTTTGTAGAAAGCTCAGCCATCACATCTACTCTGGACGTGCTGCCATTTTATCCCTTCACACTTTTATTACACAGTTCTTGATGTAATACTCAAACAGAGATACATGCTCTTTGCTCCACTATGCCCTCTTTTTGTAAGCATTTAAACGGTAATGTGCAATCCACTTTTATAATTGTGTGATGAAAATCACCTCAACCCAGCACTGGGGTACTCTTTGATTAGTTACTCAAATTCATAAATAGATGTGGTTAGTCAGTTTGCATTCTATTTTGTAAAATTGAATAGGTGAACTGGTATTTTCTCTTTTAAAGTCTTTCATGACAGATGCTTCTGTACTTTTTTAGTCTTTCTCACAAAACCAGTCAATTTGTTAGTGTGACACTGTTTTGTTTCGTAATTGAATTGGTAACAAAAACTTCATCAAGTACATTTCTCAGCTCAATAAGATGCTTTCTAGAACCGGCACTATTGCATTAAAATGAAATGAATAATACAAATACAATCAATTCATTTCCATAGTCAAGAGTGGTGGTAGAATCATTTACCTCATTCAAAGTATAAATTGGTTGTAACAAGCTGACATTCTATTGTTGTATTAGTGTTAGTACCAAATTTGAATTCCACTTATTTGGCAGCCATTCATTCATATGTATTGTATGGCTCATTTTGTTTTCTTTTTAGAAAATTATTATTAGCATGAACCATCCATCATAATTGTTCATGTGCCATTTCTTACCCAGTGCCAGTCATTTTCAACGACAATGTGATACATGTATGATAGTTTGATGTATTGATTCTTTCAGCTTTAACTTTGTGAAGTCACTTTATGTTATGTTGTGTATATGATGTTTGTTTGAATCTCAACTTGCTTCCCAGGACCTTCATTTTTTTCTTGGTGTTGTTGTTGCCAGTCCAGGCTCTCAGGTGTTAGAAAATCTGCCATGATGGGAATTTAGGCTTGCCATTTAGACAAAAGTGACCAATGTACAATATTTGTCAGGTCACGATCGTCACGTCGCGATCACCACACAAATTCTAGACTTTGCTGTTTAAGTGATTTAGATACATGTACCAGAGTATGTTGCAAGACAGTGCAATACAAATTATGAAGATAATCTGTTATCTGGAAATCATTACTGGGAAGATTTTTGCACAATTTTTTTTTTTTAATTGTCTCAATTTTACCGACACCTTTTGATTGAGACAGGCTCATCTCCACCCCCACCAGGGCATTACAAAATGAAAACTTTTATTGTCTTTTGATTAATCTTGATGAATGACCATGGGTTAGTGAATTTATGCCTTGACAAGACTTTCTTCTTGATATTTGTTTCAGTAAATTGATTCACTACAGCCATTATCTATCATACTGGATCATATTATGATCATTAGACATTTTTGTGTTCACATTCAATCAGCTATTTCTTTTTGGTTGTGGAATTTAACAACATACATTTTTTTAGGCCAGTATTTCTCGATGAATGAAACTATGATTATTTTGTCTAGTGGTACAATCCTTCCTTTCTTTTTTTTAGCCTTGATCTTGATACTATTGCTGTTCAATGAAACTGTCTCAATCATTGTTGTTGTTTTATTTTACTGGTAATACATGGTGCACTCTGTGGCTGGTCAAGTTTTGAGAAATAGTACAAGCATGTCAGGTTTTCTATGTTGTAGTCTTTCAATTGATGATGCATTACTACTAGGGGATTATGATGAAAGACCCTTATGTCTTCCATGTGGTTTTTCATTGACATATTTATTGTACATGACATGTATTACGTGCAGCAGAAAGATTTTGTGTGTCTTGTTCTTGATCTACACTGCATCACGTCTTGGATTAATAACAAATATTGCACCACTTGAAAACATACAAAGTAGTAGTCTACATTAACATTGCAAAGGAGAATAAGAAGAGTGACTCACATACATATACATTATGATAATACAATGACAAAAGAGTTGAATTGATAATTCTCTCACTATGTGTTGTCTGTGTGTCAGCCATTCTTTCAATAATTGGGTACCATCAGCCACTCAGTTACTGTTCTAGAGAATGACAGGGCTAATATTGGTGGTGGGCCTTGCTTCAGTATACCAGTACTGTTACTTAGTGGGATATCCCCAAATGTCTTTAACACGCGATCATTATCTCTCTAAATCGCATTAGATAACCTCTCCCAAGCTACTCTGTATGTTTAGGGAGGAAACCCTCTCCTCATTATTATCATAGTGCATGGCATAGAAGTTACAATGTTACAGCATTCTTTTTTATTTTTAATTGCAAGCAATGTTCAAGATTGTGACTCCCACTAACAACTCTACTACAAAGAGCATCAAAAAAGGAATGATGGGAAATGCTCAGATTTATTAGATCATGGGTCAGTATGTGGTTGTGACTGAAGATTTTGTGTATGAATCATGAATGCATCTTGTTGTCTCAATCACGTCTGAGCAGTGCTCAATCTCAACAAAGCATTTGATATTCCATGTGCCAGCATCTTGACATTTTGTCTAGGCAGCAAGAATTGTATTACATGATGTACTTGTTGACAATAAAATGGCATTTGCATTTTTTACTGGTCTTCTCATTCTCATCCTTTCTTTGTTCCCAAGTACTTGTGTCTTCATCATGCATACATCTGTAGTTAGTTATGTAAGTATATGTAAGTATCTATATGATACATTTGAATAGAAAAATGGAAGAGCTCAATTGAAAATACAGTGTGATTTTTATGTCACCACAATCATTCATCAATGGGTTTCTTTTCTATATGATAGAATCCACAAACATCAATATGCTGTAACTAAAGCGCTTTGAGCTCCATCGAGAAAAAGCGCCATATAAATCAGCTATTATTATTATTATCAACACAAAACATGAAAACGTCCATCGTAGCTGTATCAGAATGTGAAACACGTTCTTGAACTTTAACCACACCACACACAAGATAATAGTAATAATATATTCTAGTTCTAGTAGGCTTCTTTTTTTTGCTGGCTCATACTCATACATGAATGTACATGTACTTTACTGACAAGAAGTGGCCTAGGATTGAAAGCATGGACATAATATGATATGACAATGTTAAGAGAAAAATGAAAATTACAATTATTATTCACTAGAAATAGATCACAACAAGTGACACAAGTAAGCACAAGTAGTCTGGATTATGAAAGGACAGTGCAAACACACAAGCTCCTGGTTTTAATGAGGAGAAGTGAAAATAGAAATCATACTAACAGAACAGGCCCCACTGTACTTGTACTGCTAATACTGCTATACAATAGTAATAAAGTAAGGTTCATGTATTCATTAATTCAATCTTACCTTTTCTTAAGCATTTTCTTGCGTTTCCTTTTGTTTGGGTTTTTTTTCTTTCTTTAATTTCAGTTATTTTATTTTCTATTTTCTGCTAACTCATGGAGCTATCGTCATGGTCATCTAGTTGGGTTTTCTTTTAAATTAAAAAAACCTCAAGAGCAGCAAAAATAATATAGTCTAGTACTAGTTAGTACTAGTACCAAAGACTACTATGAATAAAGTAGTCCTTGACTACATGTAGTACATAATACTACTACCTAATTAATAGTAATACATGTAGTAACCGCTGGTAACCGTAACAGCAAGTCTAACATTAACAATGACGGCAAAGGGGAACAAACCAGGTCAAATTATATTTAAACGTCCTTTTCTCGTGATTTGCCTCCCCTTGATTGTTGTAAACCAGGAGTTGGTTTCTTCACTACCTGGTATTGTTTTTGTAGTGCAAGTCTTTAGTCTGCTTGTGTCAGTTGTCAATACCGCTGCTGGTAAGCCAGTACCCTGTCATCTTTTTTGAAGATTACGGTTTCGTTATCTTGGAAAGCAACACACATTTGTGAATGTAATACACATGTGCTAAAATTACAATCAACGTTGTAGAGTTGTACATATTGACTAGACGACACATCCATACAAATACAAGGCGTAATGAAATGGTATAGCGTTATTTTAACACACGAGTCAGGAACTATTGAACCTCAACTATTATACTACTGTACATGTGATACATTATTTAGCACTACATGTATTGAGAATGCTTCATATTGTACAATGTACACATGATGCACGTTTCGTTCCATGCAAACACACACCGCACACAGTCCATTGCTAATCATTGCTATATTTTGTAACGTTATGGGTGAACAAGTAGTCTCACAGTCACAGTTTACAATGTTGCACCACACCGTTTCCCTTTTGAAAATAATTAAAACACACTGTGCAGTCGTAAACGTTACAATAACACTAAAAACAGAAATAGAAATAGAAGTACGACAAGTAACATCACATCCACATACTTTCAACTTTTATAATAAAATCATATTTTAATGACAAAGCATTTTCAGTTATTCTTATTCTTATTCTTAGTAGTAGAGCCTGAATGGTACTTGGAAATACCTGACCAGATAGCCATTTCCTTTCACGTTGAGAACTGTTTCACGTAAGTATAAAGTATAAATAAGTAAAAGTATCTATCACTTATCAATCACTGGGACATTGGCAACAAGACGTGACAGTAACATTGAACAGATTGGTACAGACTCAGTCAATAAATCTGTCCTTGCGAATAACAGGTTCTCATAGTCGTAGTGAAGTACAAGTAGTAGGCCTAGTTACAGCGTTGTAAGTACAGGCATTAGGTGGCCGTGACATAAGTAGTAATAGTACTAATAGTAGTAGGCCTACATATCGGTACAGTCATCAGTACATGTCTGCAGATCTATAGGCCTACTTAACGAAATATAGGCAACTTATTTCTGATGAAACATGTTCATTGTTAAACAGACTGGCCGCAAAGCATTTTGCAATCCATTAGTCATCCGTACTGCCGTTTGAAAATAGAACACAGTATCTACGTATCTGGTTCAAATTGGTTTAATGGTAACAGTAGAATCGGCAAAAATTCTACATCTGGCTGGCTAACATGAACTAGGGAAATCA